>JAPYZR010003946.1:0-13193 GCA_030522945.1 Trichopria nigra
AAAAACCCTCTCAATACATTACCTCGATTGTGATTGGCTAGTGACGGAAGAAAGTTTATAGGGAGAATCAGAGCTGCCAACAACGCTGGAGTGATTTCGATTTTTTTCTTTCGAGAGAAACACGAAATGTAAAATGACGTCAAAATGTCGTCTAAATGTTGACGGCATTTTCCTATCTTCTTACAGTTCATGTTTGCTGGGATTTTGCCGCGCTGCGCGGAGCGTGTATTGCGCCGTCTTTTTAATCGAACTTATCCTATTATTATAGAATAATCTTATATATACATATATTTATTTCTAACCTCCATAATTATTATTGTGCGAAAAAATTGATTCAGTGTTTATATAATAAGTGTAAGTATAATTTGCTTGCTGTGTGTGTTTGTGTGTTTATATACTACTAGCAGTAGCATTATATTTAACTTCGAATATTCATACTACATATTTCTTCTTTCAGATTATTGTATACGATCTGTGAGTGCAATTGATTCTGTGTTTATGTATAATAAGTGCGTAAGTATAATTTGCTTGGCGTGTGTGTTTGTGTGTTTATATAGCAGGCATTATATTTTATTTCGAATTATTAATTCATAACATTTCTTCTTTCAGATTATTGTACCTGTGAGTGCAAATGATATTTCATACCGACATGTATTTAAGATAAAGTGAACAGTTATTCTGTAAAATAGTATATATCCAGAACCTGCACTGACAGGTATATGTATATACGTTTTAATCGTCTTTTGATGTAACTATTTCTGGTAGGTGATATATAAATGAAGTGACGAAATGAACCTGCATATTTATACACACACTGTAACCAGGTAAAAATTGATACGTGACATCTGCACATATTCTGTAAATTTGTAACAAATTTAAGCCATTTAACACATATATTGTTTGTAAAGATGGGCTACTCTTGTCTAACGACAAAAATATAGTCAACTCGTAATATAGTGTTTACTTGTCATTGCAGGATTTGTATGCGATATCATTGAAGGATACATGAATGAGCATGGACGAGAAAAGAAAAAGATATAAATTGTGGCTAACACCTCAATTCAGTAAAGACAAGGTGTCGAGAAACACATACGCTACATGGAAACAGAAGAGTGAGATTGCATTACAACGAACAGTGGTGACGAATCAGGAGGTATGGATTGTACACTGATTTTTCAGTTTGTTATTATATGCACGGTTAAAGAAAGTGGGTTATGCTTTCCTATATAATATATAAACATATTCTCAGAGTCTTTCAAATGCTCTATAAATAATGTGTACTTTAAAAAGCAAACAAAAAATGAAATGATATAAAAATGTAATATATTATTTTTTGATATAATATTTATATAATTTCTACAATATATGTAATATATTATATTTTTGTATTATTTAATTTTTTTTATAAAAAAATGTAATGTATTATTAAATTTAGTTCTTAACAAAAATTTACAAACTAGTATAACAAAAATAAATTTTAAAAAATTAAATTTCAAAAAGAAACTAAAAATAAACAAAAATTATAAAAAAATGTTTGTAATATTTTTTATATATGTACAGGGTGGGCCATTTTAATCGATCCGCTGAAATATCTCGAAAAGTAAGCGTTATACAAAAAAAAACGTTGAAACAAAAGTTGTTCAAGACAATGAGGCCTATCTTTCTGCGTTAGAGGTCAATTTTCAAGGTTATTTAGAGGCCAACGTTCCAGTAAACGAAAATAAATTGAAAGGAATTAGTCAATTCCAAAATATGCAAAAAAGGGATTATTGAAAGGAATTAAAATGTATTCCTTTTAATTCCTTCGAATTCCTTTTTTTCATATTTTTGAATTGACCTTTCAATTACTTTTCGTTTACTGAGATGATTTTTTTAAATAGGAACCACAATCTTTAACATCGGATTCGGAAAGAGCGGGAAATTTTCGTCCGAAATGATAGTTAAGAATTTTCTACAATTACCTTCAGAACGTCATAGTACATATTGAAAAATCTTATAGAAGCTGTTTTCTTTGAACTTACGAGAATTTATATAATTTAATTTAAATATATAATAAAGTCGTTTAATGGTGGTAATAATAATAATAATAATAATAATAATAATCATAATATACTGATATTACTCATTAGTTGCTCAAATTTTTACAGTGTGCAGGAAGTATGTCTGATGTGCCATCATCTTCTTATCTTGAAAACACTGTGGATGTAAACATTGCAGAACACACACATAATGTTGTGACTCATGCGCCATGTGACACGGATATTAATTGTACAGAAGAAGAAGAAATATCTATATGTGATACCAGTTCTGACATTGACCAACATAGCGATTATGACGAGGCATTTGATTACGATGAAGTCGAAGATGATTATTGTTATGACAGTGACCAGCGTCCCTCGTTTTCGAAAACGATGTTTGAAGCATCTCATTTGACAGTCAACGATGTCGTGTCAATGGTTGCTGCATTTGCCTTGCGTCATAAATGCAGTAATCAAGCTCGAAAAGATTTGATCAGGATGTTGCAGCTTTGTGCTGGTCCCAAATTTCATAACATGAACATTTCTAATTATCAATTTGAAAAGCTTTTCGACCCACCAGACAGTACAATTAAGTACAATTACTTCTGTACAATTTGTTTAAAAAAAATTTATGTCACTACGAAAAGTTGTTTTAAAAGTGAGCGAAGGGTATGCGAATCCTGCAAAGAAACTTTTTATATCAATCACAATAGCTCAAATATGTTCGTAACGATTGACATAAAGTATCAATTAGAGCTCCTTCTAAAAAATTCTAAAGTTACAGATACACTTATTGCACATTTCAAAACACAGCGCAATGTACACGGATCAAAAGTAAATGACATTCAAAGCGGTAGTTTGTACAAAAAAATCGATCAAGTCTCGAATTATATTATAACGTTTAATTTTAATACTGATGGAGCGCCACTTTTTCATAAGTCGAAACGAGGTTTCTGGCCTATTCAATTCGTTATTAATGAATTGCCTCCTACCATGCGATTCAAACATGTTCTTATGGCTGGCGTAATGGTAGTTGAAAAGGAACCTTCAGCTCAATTAATTAATTTGTATTTAAAAGATTTTATAGATCAAGTGATGCTTCTTTATTCTCAGGGAATATCATTTCATGATCCACTTGATAATACAGAGTTCCAATGTAGACCATTAATATTGTGCTGTTCTGTCGATTCGGTTGCTCGACCTTTAATACAGAATAGACTTCAATTTAATGGATACTATGGATGTAGCTTTTGTTATCAACAAGGTGAACATATTACCGCAATGAGATACCCCTTCGAGGATAAAGAAGCACCGTTAAGAAGTCATGAATCGCACTTACAAGATGTAGAAACGTTTAAAAAGAGCAATTCATTGATTCAATCGCGCGGAGTAAAGGGGAGTTCAGAATTTTGTAATCTTGCTTATTTTGATATGGTGTGGAGTTTCCCAGTAGATGTCATGCACACAATCATTTTAGGTGTGACGAAGCATGTGTGGGAAATATTTGATTCTCGGCGTCCGCGCTTTGTTTATACAGCGAAAATTGATAAAAAACTATTGCAAATTCAACCACCTCATGACATTCACAAGTTGCCCATTGCTATTACAAACGTCAGCAATTGGAAAGCTAAAGACTGGAAGTGTTGGCTATTATATTATAGCATTCCAATTTTATTAGAGTGCTTACCTGCAGAATATATGCAGCATTATGCACTATTAGTGAAATGTGCATACACATTGTTACAAACTTCAATATCACCCGAAGAACTACATGAATGCGAACTTAATTTATTGAAGTTTGTAGCAATATTCGAATGCTTGCATGGAAGAAACGTAATGCGCTTCAATGTTCATTCCCTTCTTCACGTTGTTCAATCTGTTCGACAATCAGGTCCACTCTGGGCCACTTCTGCTTTCCCTTACGAAAGTAATATTTATTACTTAAAGTTATTGGTAAATGGACCAAAGGGAGTAGAACAACAGATGGCAAAGAAGTCATTGAGAATTCTAGCATATAAAGCAGACACATGGAGTAATTCAGCAAAAAATGGAACTAAACTATTTTCGGAACAATTATTTGATCGTGTCCATTATGAGTGTAATTCTCTAATTGAAAATGGAGTCCTCTACGCGAACAAGGGAATTTCATCGAAGGACTTTAATGACAGTAAACGAGTGTATAATCGATGCGTGTACAATAAAGTTATATTTGCGACTAAAAATTATTGTCAGTCTAAAAGATTTAATGATAGTTTTGTGCAACTGAAATGTGGACAAATAGCACAAATTATAGAAATCTGTGCATTGTCGGATTTAAAATGCATGGTTCTATTGAACAATATATACGTAGAAAAAGTAGTAATTCACGATATCGAAATACCTCATTTGTGGAAAATAAAGCATATTGATGCAAGGAATTCATTTTGCGTTCCAATAGAAGATGTTTCCAAAATGGTTTTTGTAAGTTTTGACGAACAATCGTATATATGTAATATACCGAACTCTATAGAGGACGATTAAATCATTACTGTTTTTACAGCAAACTTGAAATATACCAATATATAAATAAACAATTTATTTATTAAATCGGACTTCAGTTTTTTTATCATATATAATTACCTTCTCAGTATCATTGTAGTCTGTTGTAAAATAGTAAATTGTACAAAGCACTAATAAATTAATTTAATTTTTTGCTATACATATATATATATATATATAAGAAAGAATATATATTTTCTTTATGAAGTTAATTGACGTTTTCAGGTTATGTCATATAATATATATACCTCGACAGAGGTATATTTCATCGCTCTTCTCGTTTTTATTTGTTGTCATTGCTTTTGTATTGTTTTAAACGTTTAATATACTATAACTGAACTGCACAAATTAAAAAAAAAACAATGTTTTCTTATAAACTATGTTATAATGTATATTGAGGTTATGATTCATAAATATTTATCGATCAATATTCCGCAATTCAAAAATATGAATTAATACACCTTATAATTCATTGGAATAGAGCCATAACCTCCTGAATTCAGCACGAGGCATTCGCACAAATAGCGCTCGTATATTTTGTGTTATCATTAAATATCATTGCCATCGGTATTATTTTATTCTTTATTTTGAATATAGAGTAATTCATGACAGAAAAGAATTGCCATATAATATTTGTTCTATTCTCCATGCTGAATTCACAGTAATTCAAGGCTACTTACAAAACCATAGAATTCACATGATTTGAATACATTTCCTTTCAATTCCTAAAAACGAATTGATGTATATAGAGCAGGGCGGCCATCATTGCGTATATTAATAAGAATTCAAAACGTAAGCGACCAATTTTTCAAAATAAATTCCGAGCAATTAAGAATAAAAAATAATTGCTATTTGTCAAGAAATGGTATTCAGAAGCTGAAGTCTGAATTACTTTTAAAACTTTCAATCTTTTTTCGTTTGCTGGGTACTTTCTTCAAATATTCTGGAAGTAAGAATATCACTTTTTTACTTTTTTTAAATAACATCTTCAATCCAATTCTGCTTTTTCACACAAATATATATATATACCACTATACATACACGTACTATTTTATATATATTCATAAAACGTATGTAATTAATTACATATTTATAAAATGATTTCTCGTTTCGTTTCTACTCTGACCATTAACAAACTATAGTCTTATAGTTGTTAATGGTCAACATACGAATGATTCGTTTTTCTTGTAGGTATACAATGGGTATACACACGTCTCCTAAAAGCGATTATACCGCATGTGAGTCATAAGTGTCAAAACCGTCAAAACAGACAAAGCACAACATAACCTAGAACCAAATTTTCGTTATAATTTAGACAGAGAGAATCGACAGAATGTGCAATATTATTCATCACCTTTATATAAGTTTTTATTTATTGGAAAATAGTTATTTTTCGTAATCTCGAGCATTTCAATGACAAAATATTTCTTATAAAAGTCATAATTTCGCAAGTAAACATTTTGAAATAATAATAATACAGATAGTTTTGAATATGGAGCAAGAAAACTTCACTAAAAGAATGCGGCGGGAAACCCGGGATATTCATGCCATCAGTGATGCATTAGTAAATGCAAAATTGGCCTTCAGTAAGAACTTATTTTTTATTTAAACCCTTGAATCAAAATTTTATTATATATATAGCTGCATGCAATCATTTAACCTTCATTTGATCTACTACATTTGCTCGACTCATTTTTTCATAATATTTTTTTTTATGGCATTCTGTCTTTGGTCAATCTTCGAAGGAAGATAGGTTCGCACCTTGCTATGTTGTTTTGTAATTTTTTATTACAATTGAAGTTATTTGAGACTGGCCACTTCTAATGGGTTTTAAACTGTCAACAGGCTTCTCAGATAATTCTGTTTGGGCTGATGGACTTTTGGTCTTTTATGAAATCTTTCGTTACTTGGAAGAAGCTATGGAACGATTAAAAACAACAAAAGTAGGTTTGTTCCGATTAGATGGTCTTCAACGAACAAAAGCATTTGAAGAAGACTTGCAATATTATTTAGGAAATGATTGGAAAAAGAATTATGATCTGAGGTAAAAAATCCTAGTATTCTCATTGGTTCTAAGAAAATGTATCCAATAGTTTTACTTTCTTAAATATATTTTAGAGTCAGCGTTATAAAGTACCTGATGCGACTACGAGAAATCGAGGACACAAATTCATTATTATTGATAGTGTATATATACCATTTATATATGGGATTGCTTAGCGGTGGTACTATTTTAAGTAAGAAACAGCAACTGGTGCACAATGTCAATCCATTTAAGAAAAAACAAACCAATCCAGGTAATGCTTTGTTTAATTTTGGTGAGCATAGTATACATGAATTGAAAAGTGGGATAAAAGACGCAATGAACAAGATTGCAGAAACTTTAGACGAAGCCACAAAGAATCAACTTATTGAAGAAAGTAAAACAGTGTTTGAAATGAATAACGAAATTATAAGAAGCGTAAAAGGCACGGGTATCGTTGTAATTCGGAAATGCGCATATATTTTTATTGTTATTGTTATCCTTATAATGTTTTTACATTTTCTAAAACAATAATTTTTTCGGTTGTTATTATATATATATATATTAAATTGTACAAGTGCGTATGATATATATATATATGTGTCTCCATTGATAAATATGTGTGTTCATGAAGTCTGATTATACTCTATTTTGATTCAAATGAATGTCTAAAGATTGATATAAATTAATAATATTATATTATAACTCTATATACATATATATACATGTAGACATATTTTTACAAACAATGCTTCAAGAAATTATTTAAAATGAATTTTAACATTTATTGTGCAGATTGGAAATAAAACTGAATTTTACTTGAATCTAGCTGTTATTTAAAGGATTTGATTATTCAAATAATAATTAGTTAACTGATTATTTAATCTCAATGTTAATTTGAAGTGTACATTAAAATTATCCTTTATTTCAGATTTTTCTTGTAAATAATGAATGTTTGAGCAACAAAAATGATAAATTGTTCTTTTTATATAGGCTCATTTCTTATATAAGTTTATTTACAAGTTTATAACATTTACCTTTTGACTAACTTTTGAAAGAAACTTTTAATGGAAGTTCTAGTCTCAGATAAAAGTAATGTTTAGGAAATGTGAGAAAACATTTTTAACCCTTCCTCAACGCACCTTTTTTTTCAAACCACACGGGTCAATGTGACCCGAGACGAACTTTGATCGCTCGCCATTCAGTCATGAATGCACCGATCGACCTGTAAAAATTCTGATGTATATTTTGGACATACTTAAACGATATCCGATGATAAAAAAAAAATATTAAAAATTATTAACATGCTTAAAAAAATTCGCGAAAAAACTTTTTATTTAAAATGATGTTTTACGAAAAAATTTGTATTTTCTTAAATTTTTAATAGAATGAGCTAAAATTTGAAATGTAGGTTCTCGAAACATAGTTAATTACGTAAAAAATATGTATTGTAAAGTTCCCCCTAAAAAGTATATTTATTTCGCTACATTGGTGATATTTTAATAAAAAAATCCGTATATTTTTTTTGTGGAAAATGGAAAATAAAACAAAATGTAAGGCCAGGTTCTCAAAGAAAATACGAAGGTAATGTATACATTAGAATGCCAGTGTTTAAAATTCCTTACTGTTGGAATTTTCAAGTGCTTGTGAAATTTTGAAACATATTGAAGTTCTGTATTATTTAGTAGCACTCACAATTAAATTGATATCCACAACAAGGTATTGACCATCAACTGTGTATTAAATGCATATATATTGTATATATGTATATATCGCCAAACATTAGAAAAGTTTATACTTTTCGCATAATAACAATAACTGATACGATTTGCTATGTAATAAATATTATGTCATGTGAAATTGGTCATTTATCATAGAACACTTACAAAATTAACATAAATATGATTTTCTGCGACAGACGGCATCACAATAGTTCATTTTTCGTACATTAGAGTGTATATCTATTGATATATTATAGTACAATTATTATTTGATATCGACTGATTTTGATTATACATTGTAACTTGGATTTTGATTTGAACATATATACATATATTATTATATAACACATATGTATATATATATGTAATTTATACATTTTATATATGTACGGTTTTAATGTACATTTAATTTTATATATATATACATATATATATTGTTTCTTTTTAACAACGTACAGATATTAGAATATACTTATATACTACAAAAATAGTAATCATATAAATAATTTTAAAGAATTGCATAGATATTGTCACATTCTTAAGTTCTATATAATATTTTACAAAATTCATTACTTCATAACTTTATATATGCATATACATATTTGCAAGCTCCACTTGCGATAATCGCAATCTTGGTCAACATTTCGGAAATTTCCTCACCTTTACTCGGACTTTTTTGGCATCACGTTTCAAGCCTAAAACAAAATATACATTTATATTATTGCTGTATATAGTCATACTTATATTTTTTAGATATTCATTTTTCAGTTTACTTTAAAACGAAGTTTTTACATATATATTTGGGTGTATAATCTAATTAATAAATTCCGATTGATTAATTGGCAATATAATATATACTATTATCGCATGGTTTTTTAATACTATAATTAGCGCATAATAAATAAATTAATTAATTAAGAGAATGAAAAAGTAGAGTTTGTATAATAATAAACAAATAAATAAAATAAAATACTGTCGTGCGTTTTTGAAAAAATGAAATTCGATAAATTTTATCTCCGTATTTTCATTTTGAACTCGGCAATATATAAATAATGTAAAACCGCACCCAATAATCAAAAAGGTATAGAAAAAAGCAAAAAAGTATTATGTTTCCAAAATTAAACTAGGTGCTTCGGCCGCCAACCCCACCAAGGGGCTCCGCAGACTGCCCGCAACCATCACTCCGTGTTCTTAAATATTAAAAGTAATTTCCTCTAAATCTATCGGAACCAACCCAACCTTGTCATGTCAGGTGATGGTTCTCGAGGTCATTTCAGGAAATAATAAACAATCATATCGGGCGTAAATTTTCTTGCTCTTCCCACTGAAAACACACTTTGACCTTCAAATAACCCTGAAAATAGACCTCAAGGTCGAAACCAATAGTGCAGCAAGATGGCCACCATTGTCCTGAACAACATTTCTCTGAAACATTTTTCTCTAAAACACGTATTTGTCAAAGTATTTCCACGACTTTCCACATTTGACCTTATCAAGGTTATTGAAAAAAACAAATATCCATTTCGGACATGAAATAATGTTCCGCCCTTTCCGAATACGGTGTCAAAAGTAGTGATTCCTAATTTAAAAAATCACTTTGACCTTCAAATAACCTTTAAAACAAAGGCCATTGCCAAGGTCATAGTTCAATCGCCCCCCCCCCCCCCCTATACCGAATAATTTTTGCTTGAACCATTTTTTTATTTTATCGCGATGTTTCGAGTTATTTGCCTGCCCAAGTTAAAATGGGTCACCCTGTATATGCAATCGCATTATATACCCAAAGGAAAATGGCAAATAAAAAGTAAAATTAAAAAATATGTCCGAAAGAGTGGCCCACATACTGATGCAATGTAATTATGTAATGCCCCATATACGGATTCGAATTCAATTGTTTCAAACTATATTTTTAATTCAATGACAATAAGACAATGTGTGTATGTGTGTGTGTGTGTGTGTTTGTAAGCGAAAACGAAAATTACTTGTACTCACTTATAAAATCTGTTCCGTATTTAATGGGCTCGGTGGTGCATTGAAATTCCCTAAGTATGCTATCATTAAAAGCCAAAGCTGCAACCCGCATAAAGAGCTCCGGAACTCCATGTCCGGTTTTGGCGGAAACAGCCCACAACTCGGCTCTCATAAGTCGAGATATTTCGGCAGCCTTTTTCTCCACGACTTCGTAAACTTGACAAGACTGAAACATCCATTATTGTACAATTTTTGTAAACGCGAATGTATATAATATTATTAATAATTAACATTAATAATAATAATTATAGTAATGATAATAATAATAATAATAATATATCAATAACAATAATCATAATAAAAAACATCTGAATTATAATATTATTTCCTATCTCTTTTTATATATATATATATAGGGTGTACTATATATAAATGTAGCAAAAACCATATAACTTAAACTCTCCTTATATTAATTTTAAAGATTTTATTGTATTGTTTAAACATTCGTGAAAATCATAATCATAATCATAATCATAAAATATAATAATATAATTTTCATTCACTTTCGGATCTCTACAATTTTAATGAATAAATAAATGGAATATATTTGTACCAATAAATCCTTTTTTGTGCCGACGAGAAAAATGTGATGTGGACCGGAATTGGCCTGATGAGCTTCTGCAAGCCAGTCCTGGCAATGATTCAAAGACATCAGACTACCCATATCAAAAACTACCATTATCACTGTAAAAGTAAAACAGATTGCTCGTATGATTTCTTATATATATAATCGCGTTTAAATAAATTATTCGTTTAAAATATTATTTTCTATCAATTATGTACAGAAAATGTTTTGCCTACACTAAGGTTTTAAGAAATATTACAGAAATAGAATCTTTTATGAAATAATGTAAAAAATAAATGTGGAACGTTTCACGATTTTGCTTGCCATCATTGAGCAGGGGCCGTGCTAATCTTCTCTGTATCATTCCAATTTTTGTAACAACTTTTGTAGACCTGTCGTAACTAACAAAGTGTAAATTAAAAATGATTGAAACGTTTTTTTTTTTCTTCAAAATTTATGTTTTGGAAGGGTGATTCTACATAAAATGTACACAATTCTGCAAAAAATATCGCTGCATCAATTGGTGAAAAATTAAACGAGAATTATCCAAAATAAACTATTTTTTTGAATCACTCTACCAAATTTTGAAAAAATAAACGTTTCAATCGTTTTTAATTTCCAATCTTCTAATTGCGATATAGGTCCGTAACTACTGACACTTTTGATTTTTAAACTCATTTCCAATAGAACTCCTACATTTATGAATCGATTTTGATGAAAAAATTTTTTTTTAATATCGGTATGGTTACCACGAAATTAAACTAATACAAATTTATTGTTACGAAATCGCAATTAACAATTTTATTGAACTGACTGATTGAAACCCATGCATGGAAAACATTCAAAACGTGAAACTTTTAATTATTTCAGGCATTTATGCTTTTATTTCCAACCGATGTTAAAATGATTTTGTATAGAATGTCTTGCAAACAAAATATTCCTATTAATATACTCCTAGGAGATTTTTCAGTGTGAGAAAGAAATGGGTCTAGAATTGGAGAATTCTCTTGAATAAATTTTGTTCTGATGTAATGTCGGTATTTAGGGTATATACTTATACATTTTTCTAAATTATCAGCCGTCAATTTGTTAACTTGTACATAGAACTTGTACACACTTTAAAAGCCATCACCATTGATAATTAAATTTCATCATTTATTGAAATATACAACAAAAAACAGCGAGACGTCAAATGTATTATAGATAAAAAATATCGTTATTAGATAATGAATAGTGATATTTGTCACACCTCTTCCCAAGGGAGTAGAAACTATAGTTCGGGCATTCAATTATATTTAACGTATTACTCGAAAGTCTAAATCATACCATATACTTACCACACCATATAATTAGCATATAATTTTTTTTTTCTGGTATATACATCAATGACCTTAAAATAAATATCAGCAACTCGATCGCAGTCACCAGACCGAGATAAAAGAAAGGGAGGTACGTCGAGCACCTGCTGTTCTTTTATTCTTTAACTTAGCGTATAACATTTAATACTCTTTAGTAGATTTAATTTCAACTTTTTAATTGTATTAATGATTGATCTTTGATCATTAATGAATGAACGACTGATTTAAACTTCAATTTTTGAATACATCTATTTTTTCTAAAACGATATACACATATATATTTATTGAATTGTAAAAACGCACTTATTTCATTTCGATTAATAAACATATAAAGCGAAAGAACCTATCAGAAGAATCAATACTTTTATCTTTTGATTCTCAATGACGAATTTCACTGTGCTTTATTCTGTGATGGGTTTCAATATTTAAAATTACTGCAAGTAAAATATAATTTAAGAAAAATAATATTCAACCATTTAAACGTTATATATATAAAGACTAGGAAATTGTTATCGACACTATAAGTAAAACAATTATTTACCATTTGCTCCTCTGTAATATGAGGCAGCAATACATCTGAACCTTTCTTGTCCTGCCGTATCCCAACTGAAATGTTATCGTTTATACAATCATTATCAATGTACATTTTACATTTTACATTACAAAATTACGAATAATGACTATATAATTTTTAATATATACGTTATATTAATTTTTTTCATTATTGATTATTACTGGAATTAAAACCTTTCATTATACGATCAAATTAAGCTCTCTCGCGTGTAACAACTCCGATATAGGGTTATATTTCGAATTAAAAAAAAAAATGCAAAATAATTCATTTTAACCCTTACAAGCACGGTGTCGATCCAGATCGACACCTTTTTGTAATGCAATTTTTACATATTTCAGGTAATAATTCATTAATTTTGTTGCAAT
>JAPYZR010003947.1:0-37892 GCA_030522945.1 Trichopria nigra
ATATAAATATGGACTATAATAATAATAATACTTACATTACTTTTCTCACTTTTGGCCACTTAATAGGTCCACCATTTTGGTTTTTCGAAAAACACCATAAGGCTTTAAAAAATAGACATTTCAAGCAAAATTTTAAGCCCTTGTAAATCATTTTATCTCAAACATTGAAATACGCAGGGGGTGGCCGTTTTGACAAAGAATGCCCCATATATATATATATATATATATATATATAATACCCAAAAAAATCCCCGACTATCGAGTTTCATGTTAATCATAATATATTCAGAATCAATCCAGTAATCAAAAATGGATTCAAAAAGAATTAAAAGGTATTCATTTTATATTTTTGGATTCATTTTTTTCCATATCGAATCTATACGAATCGAAAAATAAATGTACGGAAATTATGAATTCATTTCTATCCAAAAATGATAAATGAAATAAATAATCCTGGAATGCATTTATGTGAATCAGAAGAAGAAAAAAAAAACATATTCTAATACAATTTAATAAAAAAATAATATATTCTTAAAATGCTAAAAAATAACAAATTCTGAAAACTAATAAGGGCAAATATTGTTAGTTTTCGAACTTCCTGGATCATCCAAGATCTGTCACGTGACGCCTCAGTTGTAATTCGTTTAGTCTATAATATGCAAGGGGGAATGTATATTTAACAAAGCTTTATAAAAAACATTGACATGATACGGTGACGCGATACGTGACGTAAGATATGAAATGATATGATCATTTTAAAAATGTTCCTTAGAAGAATGAGCCTGACAGAGGTGTTTACTCTAAAGGCAGTGAACGCAGCTTATTTCAAACATTTTCATGGCTCTAAAATCAGATGATGCTGGCAAATTTTAAGATACTTTAAAACTAAAAATATTATAGACTACAGAAATTAATTCAAGAAATTAAAACTAAAAATATTTGAATATATACTAGTGCAAGGAAATGACAATGCGACAATCATACTCAAAAAGCGCGCTGGTATAATGATGTTCGTTATTTATTAGGTCAGTTCGTTTGCTTATCAATATAACGCGTTTTTTAAAACTACTGTAAATTCTTAGAAATATTTGATTAAAGATGCAACATTTTCTAACAGTTTATCACTTTGTCGTGTAAGTTTTTGACGCTTATAATACCTACACACAACTACAACTGTCATAAGATGTAACGAACTTGTCGTTTGAAGTCTGAAGAACTGGTTACCTCGCGTTAATCATTTATTTTTTATTTGTATAAAATGATAAAATTAGCATAATCAGTTATTTGAGACATGTTTACACTTTTATAGGCAACCGCAAGATGTTGCCGAACGACCTCTTGCTACTTTATAATCGCTTTTATCAGCTTATTATAAGCATATAAGGAAGTCGATAAAGCCAAAGCACCTCAACGGTCGTTTAATTACAATCATACGAAAAGTCATACGAAAAATTATGCTGAAGTTATACAAAATGCAATTGGTTCATTTCGTTTTTAATCCCTGCATACATTTTCAATATTCTCTCATTACATATGTGTATGTAACATTAATAAAATATATTGTTATTAAAAAAAAAAAAAACGAGAAATGAGATTTATTGTCATTTCGAACAATTGATTTATCTCGTGTTCAAAATTAAAAACATACAACATTATATAAAATACAGAAAATAGACGAATTTTTACCAGGTATTAACTGGACAAAAATTGCTTAATGCTAAACAGGATATTTTCAATCGATATCTCTATGACACCCAATTGCTCTTATGAATTTGTACGAAACTTTATATCGAATTATGTTTTAATAAATTATTTATTGACATAATCGCTATTGTGAAATTAAGTAGTTCATATGACAACAAATGGCTACTGCAGATATGCGTATACATGAATGATTCTTGTAATTTGCAATCGATTTTTTTCTTCGTTTAATTGATTTTCTTAATTTTTTTAATATAGTCTGCATTACAGATAAGCCTCGTCGCGTCATTTCCAGATAGCGAGATGAAAGTATCAGTAAGAGAGAAGGTTAAAATAAGAATTATCTTCAATGTCATTAGAAGTGTATCGTGCATAAATTATGTATTAACAATAGTGGCACTTTGATGGAATAAGTAAAATGACGGCCTTGGCACGGGTCAACAAGTACGTTTATTCTTTCAGTATCTTTTTATGTGATTTAGTTTTTGTACGACATAAAATTTTCCGGATCTGAGATCGGCAAAGGACAGTTTTAAATGTTACTTTAAAATAAATGCCATGCATTTCAGATTACGTTGTTTGATATACGTTAACTTTAAAACTTCTACAGCTGAACTTCAACGAACGAAAATCTTTTATGATTGAATAAATTAATCGACTTTTCTGCAACTTTCAAAGAAATGCACGCACATATTAAAATATTCATTAATTACTCGTCGGCAAACGAAAAATGATTAAAGTTAATTAAATTTTGAATTAAGAATGATTGGGAAGTGTCCGTCGGTATAATCAATCTGAATTAATCTCAATAATTTGTAATCCAATTTTTCACTCAGTCAACCACAATGTAACAATCACGTAACATTAATGTAACATTTATGTAAGAAATAACCGTGATGTATATTTATTACATAATTGTTACTTGTTGCGTTTGTTGGGTATAAGTATAATCTGAAAAATTTCGTTTTTCTAACTTTGACAAATCTTAATTTTTTTAAGTTAAACCTTCAGTTTTTTTATAATACAAAATTTAGACCCAGCAACCATAACATGTAACAATTATGTAACAAATGTCACCATTACTTCTTACATAAATGTTACATTAATGTTACATAATTATTACATTGTGGTTGATTGGGGAGTTTCTAATATTTGCTTTTGTTATTATATTCATTTAATGTAAGTACTTATCAAACATGAATCTTAAATATTTTGTTTTCTTTATATAACAATTTATAATTACATATAGTTGCATTGATATAGTTAATGACTAAATTTTTTCAATATTACATATGTTTCTCTGTTTTCAAATGTATTTTTTTTTTTTTTTTTAATTCAGCTGTTCTATGAATGTTACCTTTATTTCGATCAGAGAGAATCGTTCTAACAAGTAGAGAAAAATGTAAAAAAAAATTAAACCAAATCGTACTTTTGTAGTGAAATATATAATCCGATGAAAATGTTCATTCTTTGGGGTAGTATAATACTTTTACGTATAATCCTTCTTTTATATTGGTGTGACAGATGCAGTCGCGAACTTCTATCCTCCTATTATTCTATATATATATATATTAATTCAGTCTTACTTTATTACCGCGATAAGAATTTAGTATTTGTAGTGAATTATTTGCCCTTTGCACTTTATATATTTAATTCTTAAACGTGTGTGCACACGATTAATGTTTACCAAAAATTTTTCCTTCCTAGGAGCATAATATGTACAATTGTGCATATATATATACAGAAATGGGCAGAACGGGGGTAGAAATAATATGATACTCTCTATGAAGTAAAGTGGAATTGAACGCTTCCACGAAGTAAAAATTCCCAAAATGATTGTCTCGAATTGTAAACATGAAAATACCCAATTTTTGTACCTATTTTATGTAAAATATTTCCAAAAGTGTCGTACAACATATTTTATTATGAACGAAATATATTCACGATTGTATCTGCTCATTTTTTCACTTCGGTGTATAATATTGCTATATTGCGCCTTATATTCTAACATTTGTATTTATATCAAATAGCAAATGCGCATCACCAATTGTAACCCGAGTTTCGGTAGCAAAATAATAAATTTGATACCCATTGCTGTAAGATGGTCATAGTAATATATATATATACATATAGGCATGATAAAAACGAGAAATTGATATATATTCATCACTACTTGATCCTTTTATACTTGCGAAGTATATATTTGGAATTCTGAGATTAAAATAGCCAATCTATATTTTAGATATATATGGATGTATTTGTATTTATATATGTATATATACAATATTTGCAACTTTATACGTTCAGTTTCCAACACAAATACAATCTGAATTTGCCACACAGAAAAAAAATAGTTGGACTTGCAATAAGTATAAAAATAGTAGGATACATTTTCCTGTTTAAACACTATAGCCATAACGAATTTTCACATCTTTTCCGTGTAATGAATGTTAAATTAGTCAATTTGGGGTCCCTGACATATTCGCACCACTTTACTAGCATTCGAGTATATGTATGTATATATGTATAGGTCTCGTAAGCTTTAACTCACACGTGGGACGACTACGAGAAGCGCCAATTGGCCAACTTAAAATGCACATCGGATCTCATTTTCATCAAGTTCATAAAAGTGCTTGAGCACCGCGTACGAGCTTTGCATCTTCCGTATACTTCTTAGTTTTTAGTATTTTTCTTTCATACTTTCAAAACTATTATATAATACTTAAAAATGTTAATTTATTTGTAAATCGTGTAATGTTTTTTAAACAATTTTCACTGCCATGTACAAATTTACGAAAAAGGCTGATAATTTCTTTATTATGCGCCTACATGGTAAATTCCTCTTTTCCGCCCGCTTAAAGCACAACAACGGAAAGTAGCACTTTCCACCCGCGTTTTTTTGTAATAAAATAATTTACATGATTAAACACGGAAAGTGTCCTAGTAAAGAATTGAGGATACTATATCATTTTTAAGTTTACTTTAATAATAATACAGATTAGGTAAATTCATTAATTTATTGAAATAAATTTATTTCTTGAATAACAATGAAATTTATCTATTAAAACAACGATTTTTTTGATCTACAAAATCTTTGTTTAACAATTTTTGCAGTTTCTTTCGAACTGCACCAATCGCTCATTACGGGAAATGATAACCTAGGCATTGAAATTACGTACCAGCGTGCGATTATTGCATATAGCCTTGTGCGGAAATTCCGATTAAAACTGTGCATAGCATTTATCTTTCTTTTTTACTTCTTACTCGCAAAACCTGAACGCCATTTCAGCATGTTGTTAACAAGGTGAATGTTGCGGAAATAGGAATGTAGAAACGTAAAATATTGACCTATATATGTTATTTTTCATTTTTTTTTTTTTTTTTTTTTTTTTTTTTTTTTTTTTTTTTTTTTTTTTTTTTTTTTTTTTTTTTTTTTTTTTTTTTTTTTATTTTTTTTTTTTTTTGCTATTATCGGATGTTTTTTTTTGTGCGTTTTGAAATATTTTTCTTCCTATTTTAATTGACATTCCGCACGTGTCCGTCATTAAGGGCATTAGGTACAAGTCCATAAAAAGATGCGCTTTTTATAAGGATATACGATACAAAATTTCAAAAGCATGTAGCAGCAGTTACTTCGTCTTTAAAATACTGAATTTACAGTATTTTTTATGTAGATATACATTCAACGAATTACAACTTACAATCAGCAGATAAAAAAGACGGAATACAAAATGTACTCTATATAAGTCTTCCTTGAACTCTTCTTATTATGCTTTTCTTGTATGGTATCTTTTTGAGTACAACGTGAACTTCATTCACACATTTTTAGCAAAAATCATGAAATTTTACATTTTTTTTTAGTTTTATGTACAAAAAAATTCATAATAGAATTTTGAATGTTTAATCAAAAATTATCAACATTCATGTATGTGTCAGTTTTATTTTCAATGTGGGCCTATTGTATAAGCCCGTCATTATCTTCTATCTGGCTAAATCTTAAGGGGCTGCTATATAAACCGACTCCGTCGATAACGTCATGTTCCTAACCTGGAATATTCAAATTAAACAGAAAGTAAATATAATTTCAAGCCGAAATCGATTTTAGGGCGATTTGACGCATTTTTTATGAGTGTAGACCAAATTTTAGCGAAATCGATTCAGAAACGAGAGAGAATTCACAAGAACAAATTTTTAAGGTGGTCATGCAGTTCGCGTTGTTACTTTTAATAAAGTCTGAACTTTATTCTTGCATATTCTCGCTCGTTTCTGAATCGATTTCGATGAAATTTCACCTACACTCAGAAAAAATGCGCAAAAGCGCCATAAAATAGTAATTCATTATGAATTGTACCTGGAAGATATGTTCTTTAACGAAAAAAAGAGGTCGGTAAAAGCGAGTTTGATCAAAGTAGTATCGCGTCGGTATTTAGCCGCCCTTTAAGTCTTATAATAAGTTGTGACATTATCTTTCTTCGGAACATTACGTTATAAACATATGTGTCACGGTTTATAATTACCATTCATTTTTATAATAAAGTACGTCTACATAGTAAGAAATCGACGAAAAATAAAGGGGAGGGGAGCTAATAATAGGCACAGGAAGTGGTTCAGTCTTAGTCGATTACTGTGTCTCACAAAAAAAGTTTTTATATTAAAAATTTATATTTCACGTAATGTGACGAGTAGGAATCTCGTTCAAAAACAAACAGCATCCCGACCTTCGTGCAATAAATTCTGTGCTCCAAAAGAAAAACCTTATATTGTATGATTTTGTAAGAGAGAGAAGAATCTTATCAAGGTTCAACATAAAAAGTAAATTCATCACGTTCTTTAATTGGATTTTGTTTAAAAATAGAAAAATTTCAGACATTTTTCAGTGTTTTTTTTTTTATATATGTCAAAATATAAGTAAATAGTGAACTACAGCAAACTTGGTTATACCGACATGAATAAAGCACAAAAGACATAACAAAATTTTATGGAAAAAAATGCATTCTTTGTTTTCTTCCATTGTTCTAAACGATCAACGCTTGGAATTTAATCTGGAAGTTTTATGAGCGTCTAAAAAGGTCATTTTCGCATTCCTCGAGTGGAATTTTCATTTTATTTTCCTGGTTGTAGTATTGGCATGAGTACAATACAGCAAACACTTCGCTTATTCGTTTATTAATGTTGCCTTTACGGAGAAAGACCGATCGATACTCAACACTGCCGTTATATAGACGTAATGTAAGTATTCGTATACGTGATGGACGTTTCTTCGTTGCAAATTTTACTGAAATTAGTTTAGAAATAAATCATTCAAACATTAATCAAATTTATCAAATTACTGCGTATATAAATATTCTACACACAAGTTGATATACGGTATAAGTTTCAATTATACATTTTGCAATTCATGTGTAAAAAAGTGGAATGCAAATATTGCCATCGAAGAATGAATGTCGTGTTCAATCGAAGATTAACTAGTCAATATTTAAACAATTCACGGTACTAAGAATAATATTTTTGAAGAATATATTTCTTAATTCGTTAAACAAATTTTCAAAATATGTGCTTGAAATTCAACATTATTTTTAACTGGAAAAAATCGATTTTTTTTACAATTTCAAATAAAAAGCGAGGAAACCATCACATATGCCGATGTTTCACAGTGACCCTTTTCATCACAGATTTTTAATTGAAGAAAATAATTATCAAATTACTTATTTCATATAAGTATCAGTCATTTTTTTTTCAAAATGTAAAAACTTTTAAGCCTTTTGTTGGTTAAAAAAATAATGTTTTTACTTAATTCTGAATTTGCTTGTGATGAAAATAATGATTTATTTATTTTTAAAAATATCGCTTGAAATATTTCGTTTGTATAATCGATTTTCGACCACGAATATAAATAAATTTTGTTTACATTCTGATAAACTTCACTCGCGTTCATGAAACTAACCGCACGCATAATTGTTTGACTGATATGATTAAACATGTGGTATTTTCTAAATGCCTAGTGTAATCACACCCAGAAAATCTACCATAAAAAGTTAATGTTGGTTTAATTTATTAATTTACATCTGCCTGTTCTTAGACAATAGAGCTAATTGTACGTTTATATTCCATCAGTCGTTATAAACCAATAAAACTCTATCATGTTATGACGCGATATAATCTATGCATTAAACGTCTATAACTTTTAAAAATCTTATATACATAATTTTATTATCTACATTATCGAATCTAATAAATATTGATTGATGTAATACTACTTGCCTCAAGTTATATTCTATACATGACTTGCAAGTGCATATGTGCGCACATAGCGTGTATAAATATTATTTTCAACTTTTTGTCCAATGATTTACTGATATATACAAACCTCCCCTATTATATGAATTACACTAACATATTGAATTCATTTTTTTTATGTTATTAGTCAATTTTAATTGTTTATATACAAACTAACACCTTAATGTTTTATAGTTTTGTGTTTGCTATATATTGATGTCTCAATCTCCATACTGCAGAACTTTTATATTGTTGGGCGATTCATTCGTGTTTCAAATAACCTGTGACCTTCAAATAACCTCGAACAATGACCTGAAGGTCTAAAGCAATAAAGCAGAAAAATGGTCCACATCATATAACAGATGACTTTGGTTTCAACAAATGTTTTGTACAGATAGTTTTGGATATCTTTTGGGTTGGGTCGATTAAAATGGCCCACTCTGTATGAATACTATAAAAATTATCCAAAATATTAAACAAATAAAAATAATTAAATAACCTATATGCTTTTACATTTTATATATTTTCAAAACCTGTTTATTTTGATGATAATAACAATTGTTTATTATATGCAGTAACAGGTTAAATTTTGTAATGAATCCTGATTTTATTTTCTTAATGATGATTTTAATAAAAATAAATAAACTGATGTAGATGAACATTTACTCCCATTAAAATACTTGTACTTAATGTTACCGGTTGCATATATTTTTAAAATAAATATCAAGCAATCAAACAAAAATGTACATTTGTGTTGATTACATTTTTGTAATTTTCTGTTTTATTTGCTTGCTATTAGTATATATGAACATATTTAAAATGTATTATCAATTTCCAGAAATCTTTTAATTTATAATACATATAGAATTTGAAAAAGAAAATTGGCATTTGAGAGCATTTAGACAAAGTACGGAGGGATAATCACAAATAGGAACAACATCATCATCAAAAACCATCTTTTTTATAATAGTATAAGAATAGTTTAAGAATGGTTCAACAATAGTTTAATAATAGTTGTATAATATGTGTTGAATTATTGGCAAACAATGTTGCAAGGGGTGTGATTCTTCTCCGCTACATTGCAAACACAATAGTCCAGTATACATACGAATAAAAGGCCAGGTAAAAATCATTTACTGTAATTAAAGTATCAATCGAATTAAATTTTGGTATATTGTTAATGACATGGACCTATTTTTACTATCAATTGTATTACCTGTCCACATCACTGTACGTTCGATAAGGGTAAAAACAAAGTTTCCTTATTAGATGTCTTGGAACGATAACGGGATTCATTTCTCATTACGTTTTTGTTTGTTCTGTAAATTAGAGCAATTCAATTTTCCTCATTGACTGCAAATATTTACGAAGGTCAGATAATGTATGTTTTAAATTGTTCATTCACCATTTTATAGTAAAACGTTTCATATATATATTGAATCTTCTATATATGTATAGAAGCATAAACACGCACCGATCGTATCGTTTTTATATGTAATTTAATATAACAAATTTTAATACTTTTGCACATCATTATTAATGTTTATGCATTAAAAATTTGATTCTTTGCAATTCATAAAAAGTAACATTTTATTACAAAAGTAGAAACATACGTAGAAAATTGACAAAAAAAAAAAAAAAAAAAACTATCGAAAAAATAAATGAACATAAAACTTGAATCTACAACGCTTTAAGTCGATACGACAGTGTTGCCAACTTTTAGAAAATTCTGTATTATTGTTATAAAAAGGAATCCAGCAAGAATATTGGGATTGATTTCCGTCCATGGCAACTTGGCTCACCAACACCAACATCCAACAACTTGAAAATTGTTTTATATTACGTACTATATTATCTCAACAGCGTTTAAAAAAGGAAATGCTTAGATGTACATCTACCTTTCTTATTATTGACAGAATGTACATTTTGGCAATAAACTCGTAACTTGACATTGAAAATGCCACAAATTTAAATGAAAATTTAATGGGCTAATGTATCTTACGCTTTAGCTACCGATACCAGTGTTTACATATACAAGAACAATAAAATCAAATCAACTTAGCAAGTAATTCCTCGACCGAAAGATCATACAATAATAGACTGGACGATATTATAATGATACAATTAATGAATGTAGAATGAATACAATGCTAAATCTGCTAACCTGATGGCTCATCAGAAAACTATCATATCCCTCACAGAAAAAAATATGTTCGGTGTCCGAAATGACGCCCAATTGGGTGTAAACCCCAATTTTTTTAGTGTTTACACCCATTTTTTTAGTGTTTATATTTTTTGGTGTACATTTCCGTAAGGGATATCAAATGAATAGTTTGAAAATAGCTATATGGAACGCGTATGGATTTGACATTATACTCGTTTCTGAAACCCACTTCACTAATAAAAATGTATTCCTAAATGCAATACATACACAATAAGTCATCCAACCATTTAAAGCACATACATGGCGGTACGGCAATGATAATAAATCAAACACCACGAAATCAATAAATATCATACATAATATTTACAAACTACTATATAGTGTTATGATGAAAGATTGGCTTGGATCCTTCGACTTTTCATCAAATATTCGCCTCTCAAACATGCAATTTCTCAAGAACTCTACACCGAATTTTTCAAGTCGTTATTATAGGACATCGATTTATAGCAGGAGGTGACTATAATACCAAACACACTTGATGGGCTTGGAGTTACTCACCACAAACCCAAAGGAAATGCAGCTTTAAAGGTAAATGATCATGATATTAAAACCTAAAACATCTTATATATTATGTCTATTAGCCTATACTTTCTAAAGAGACTAAATAAATGTATAATAAAAATAAAACTTAATCCTGTTCATCAATTTGACTTTCGAAATTATCATGGTACTATTTAAAAAGTCAATAGAATGACATATAAAATCTTAGCAGCTGTTGAACGTGAAGAGTACTGATCTGCTGTCTTCTACTTAAGCATATTTTACAAGGTATGGCATGAGAAATTCTTATATAAACTAAAAAAAAATAATTACCAAAACATTATATAATCTCCTGATAAGATCGTACTTAAATAAACAAACATAAAAGTTCCCGCAAGGTACCGTCTTGGGTCCTACGTTATACTTATTGTTTACATCTGTAACGTATGAAGACGATACTGCATTACTATCCATATTACATGAAGCTCAATCTTATGTTTTCAATTTCTACAAGATCACGTTGACATAATAGTCCAGACGTTATTTAAACTGTGAAGAATAAAGATTAATGGGAGTAAATCGACGCATGTGACGTTTAACCTTAAAAACTGTTTAACGACAAACCAACCCACATTCAACATGGTCACAGACAAACAATATTGTGACCATGTTAAATATCTTGGCATAATACACCTTGATGGCCGCATTGCACGGAAAGAGCACATTTGAACGAAACGATAAGAGTTAAACTTGAAACTAAGAAAGATGTACTGGCTCCTAGGCGGGATATCACAATTATCAGTGAACAACAAATCACTCAATTCTGAAACCGGTTTGAGCATATATGAGGTTCAATTCTGGAGGAATGCACCAAAACGCAACATCAATATACTAGAAAGATTCCAGTCAAAATGCATAAGGCTGATCACGAATGCAACTCTGTTTATGACTAATGAGATCATCAGAAAAGACCAGAAAATAAAAACGGTAGAATAAGAAGAAATTATATGACGACTCGAGCAAGATACAAACATGGACTATAAAGCCTCATCCCAACATCAGATGCAACGTTTTACAAAATTACTCTTTCAAACTTAGGACCGAAGAAATTCAAGTTCTTTTGTGGAACAAAATTAAAAGTTATATCAAAATGTTTAAGTATAGTCTCTTATTTTGTGTTATAAAAACCCTTATCTATAAATACTTTTGTTAAATGGGTATCCTCCACTGGGAGAATTAAACAAATGTTCGCATGTATATTATAAAATTTACTGAGTGTCTCATTTGACAGATTGTATACAAATGGGAAGAAAAATAAGTGAACATTTATGGATTCTTTAAAATTTATTGACAAGTACTATAGGTACAATATTTCCGAACCAAAAAGGGGCAAAGAATAAATTCCAATCCCAGGACTTATAAAAAATAGTTTTTTTAAATGTTTAAAAAATTACACTTTTCAGTCACATGAATATTCTACTAATTGAATACTTTAATAAAAATAATAATAACAATAATGAATTCTTTAAAAGTGTCCGTGTTGGCAAAAGCCGAGAGAAATCAAAAGATACGAGATGCGAACATCAGATAATATTTCGTTTTCACTTGCCAATTCACTTTCAAAAAATAAATTAAAGACGAATTAACCTTCGAAAAGCACGTAAATTTAACTTTTGGCTATATTTGATAGTAGAAAACGAATCAAACTAAAGTTTCATTAAGAACCATTCAAAGAAATAACAATTCTGATGACTGGCACGAGATTTTCTTGACGTAAATATTCTAATGTTGGATTTTTAATATATCAGAAAAGAAATTATTGTCAAATAAAAGTTGAAATTCTTTATCGTTGCAGCCAATAAACTTAAATCAACCTAAACCTATTGTTTATCGGTGCCATGTCCAAAAGACGTCCTGTTAGTAAATAAATCCTCGGAAATAATTCATGGAAATCACACGTACAGCGGGTTTTAATTCAACGCTAGATTGGAAATTAAATTGGCTGCTTTCCAGCTACAGAGCGAAATCGTTACAGCGTGTAATAACAGCATGTGTGTATCTCTCTGTCTTTTTTGAAACATGGTAAAAGCAGATATATGCCTCGGAGTGTGTAAATTTTTTTTACGTTCTCAATGTAAAGTGTACTCTCACCTTTCAGAAATCAATACAATCGGACGTTTCCAGAGTTGGACAGTATAGACCAGATTTAAAAGAAAGTGATAAAATTCGTTACAGAAATCGTTACAGTTAAACAAAAAATGATCAGCTCTTATCATCATCAATTAACGATTTCTACGGAACGCGAAAGTGACCATCAGAATGAAATGTAATATTTGAGCTACATCGCGGTGACCCTTCGCCATGTGACCCCGTGGGAATAGTCACAGCGGACGATTATATATATAGTACATAACATATGAAAAAATGAGCAAAACTTGTAATTTACACTTTACTTTTTTTTCTTCTTTCTCCAATTCGTTCTCTCTTGCATTTCGCTCCTCCTATCCTTGTTCTCGACACCTTCCAGTTTTATTCGCGAAAGTGGCGTTTGCCATATTTTTCACGAGCACTTCTTTTCTCGTTTCCATTGTTACGATCAAAGTTTGCAAGCTCGTATGTTTCTGTTACAGTTACGTTAATTCGGCGCGGCACGTTTTAGCGAATTTTCGTTGATAGTGACATAATACTGACTGACTAAATCACGGGAATGCATTGTCCGCGTGGTCCGCGTGCGTGAAATAGTCGGTAAAGTTGGTTTCTGACATTATCAACGGAGCTCGTATACGAAAGTGTAGAATAGTCATTGATTATATCGCCAGTAGATGGAAGTATGCAATGGAGTACGCAGTTGCTTTGGAAAGTACAGCTTGGTTACTGCAATACCGACGCATTATTGCAATTTCGAATTTATAGATTTTTTAGATTGCTTATCATAAATAATGAAGAAAGATTTGCAAAACATGCAGCACTTTGCAAATTGCTTCTTCAATTATTAAAAATCCGATATAATAAGCAGGGATATCTATCAGATTTTTACTATCGATTTCTGAGCACATTTTTTATGATCACAAGTATCGAGACCCTAAAGAAGTATTTTAAAAAATATGCTCCGAAATAGATGCATATATAGAATTTAAAGAATTTTTGTATTCATTATCAGTCCAACCGTTTACATCTGCTTATTGAGTATGATATATTTCACATGTCATATATTAATTTATGTATACATTCATCCGACGAATTCGCAATTTGTTACTCTATGGTTTTCGAGGTCGTTGCGATTACGAATCCGTTGTCAGATTTTCGAAATTCAATATGGCGGAACAAATATGGCGGACGAAAATTCAAAACTATGTTTGATTAACAAGAAGCTTGATAGTCGGGGATTTTTTACATTCCTATATTCACGAATTCATTTCCACATTTTCGACATTCAAAATGGCTGATCCAGTACGGCGGATTAAAATTTTCTCTCCTTTTCTTTAATCTATCTTCTTAAACATTGAATTTCGGATGAAGTAACGTTGACGACATATTTCAGTAGGGTTAACATTGGATTGGAGTAATCGTGCCAGCATTGCGTGAAATAGAAGCTAAAAGAAAATAACTAAACTCCAATACAAGTAATGTAATATAATAAATTGGTTTTTATATTCCTATATATAATTCTATCTTGTATGTACTTGCTCACGGGCGTTTTGTACATTTTACGGCCCGCCACGTCTTCGTGGGACTTTCCGCGGGTGTTTTACGGTCAACTGTCTTCTTTCTTGCAACCTACATTCCCATGATTATACAAAGACAATTTTTACAATCCAATAGTTACAGGTGAAAAGATAACAGCTCGGGAATTTCTTTTTGAAATTCCTCAACAATATTTTTTCCGTGAAGTTTATAGAAGTTTGTGAACGTACCAAAGATATATATTGAAATATTGCTCTAGTAAGTCTAAAAATTTGGGTACCATTTTTATAGTAATATGTTGACGACGTGAGCTTATAGAATACTTTATGCCGATATATTACTCCAACTAAAATAAGACATATTATGAAGAGCAACAAAAACAATAAACTTATGTAAAATATACAATGTATCATTGATACCGTTATTTATATATATAAGAGTATTATAGGAGTTGTGAAATGATTACCAACTACTGGTTAACAATAATTCACAATTATACCAACCGTCGATCCGATTACCAGTTAAATTATTGATTGATTAATTGTATAATGATTGTTCTATACGGTTGGCCCCTTATGTTTGTCTATTTGCACAGAGGATACAAAGGTCAACTAAAAGTAATTCGCCAGCATTAACATATAGCAATCAGATCAAATTCTTTTACTAGACTTTTTTAATTGTGTTTATACGCGAAGAATTAGTAGTTTTAATATTTTTCACCTGTTGTTGAACTCCATGTGCAAACAAACAAGTGTAGTCGGTTAAAGCTCAACCCAGTAAAGCAAGAAGTATTCAAGTACCAGAAATAGGATTAAGAATGATAGTTATTCTGGACTGAAACGAATACTTCTCTATCATTCTTAATCCTATTTCAGTATTCCAAATATTTCAGTATTTCAGTAAGCCAAGAAGTATTCAAGTACCAGAAATGGGATTAAGAATTATAGAGACTGAAACGATTACTTCTCTATCATTCAATAGTACAAGTAAACAATCTGCGATTTAAAGCAGTAAATACGTCGATTTTCCTACAGTTTCCTGTGCGTGAAGGAATTCGAGTAAACACAGAAAGACCCCGATTTGCAGGGGATGAACTGCGGTTATCTGAGTACGCCATCAGGTATATAAGGTATAGTTATGTGTATAGCATATACATATAATAGCCCGGGTGTATTTGGAACACCTGCCCTTGTGTAAATGTATATTATCCGTGGCTGGCGTGAACCAGGAAGGTGGACAGGTCTCCTCGGGTCCAGTGAAAAGTAAAAGTTCTTTTCAAATAATGATTGGCCGCATTCCTTTTGAACGAGAAAAACAAATGGATAATCATATGATGCAGGTGACATTTTTGCCAAAATAATTATTATACATTTCTCTGAATTCCAACATTTTATTTTTCAGCGCAATATACGATAAATGTTCCGGAAGATATTTATAACATATATCGTCGTTTTGCGAATTAAAATTAATTACAACTGAAAATCCTAAAAATTAACAACATTTTTAGGATTTTAGAGTTTTTAATATAATTTTTAATATAATTTATAAAACGTACATATCAATTAATATTGATAAATAATCGCTATTTATAATGGAATAAATATTAATTGGTATAATATAATATATGTATATAAAAAAAAAAAAAAAAAATATATATAATTGAAAACAATTTTTAAATTCGTAGAAAATAAAAGGAGATTTTTCAGGATTTTTTCTGAATACCAAAACAAAGTCTGTAAAATATTGAACTTGATCAGAATTTTCCTAAGGTAAAATTTTAATTTCGATTGATTGAAATGAATAAAAATGATTTCATTTCTTCATTTTCAAATCCTTATTGTATTGCTGAAGTTCGAAATGTTGGAGTCCAACGAAAATCATTAAAAAATATATATAGACACATACACAACCCTCCAAGAACAGAAAATTAAATAAGATATAGTAGGAATTAAAAAAGATATGTAGTATATTACCTAACAAGGGTGTAAAGTGTACTTTTACGTACGAGTTAGGTATTGTATTTCGGTGAGTAAAGTACTTTATGCAATTCTGTGCGCAAAGTGTCACTTCGCGCACTAATTTTAAAGCCGAGAAGTTAATTTTACGGGATGGGTATGCGCGAAGTATGGTGTCGTGCGCAAAGTAACCCAACTTTAAAATTTAGTGCGCGAAGTGACACTTTGCACAATTTATAACTTTATGCATGACTCTTTCAATTCATTCATAAATTGTTTACTTCACACATGACACCGCCGAAAATCCGTAAATGTTCACTTTGTACATGACTTTTTCTTTATGCATCACGACTTTTTCACTTTACGCATATCATACACAAATACAAAAAAAAATATTACGCTCGAAATACATGCAAATCCACAAATGATAAAATCTTAAAATTTATAAAGTATAGAGAATATTTCTCAATCATTTTCAAAACATTTAAATCCAAATATGAGAAATTCTAGAAATTTAAAAATGTAGTTGCATTCAAATGCAATTAAATAAAAAAAAATAATAAACATAACTAGATAATAGATAAATATAGAATTCAGATGCATAGAAATGTATTGAAATGCATTCAATTCTGAACCAATTTAAATCCGTTTTCGATTCCAATTGAAAAAAAACGTATTTATTTACAACGAGAAGTGAATTTATCTAAATATATCAATAATATATTCAAATCCACAATTGTAATATAAATCAAATTGTGTGCATTTCAATTCAATTTTAATATGAATAAATAAATATTATCCCCTAAACACTAATCACTGCGCATATACAATTAAAGTTACTTAATTTTGGATTGAGATGGATTGAAATGCATATTTTATTTACAGGCATCAATTCCAAAATACAAATGTATCGAAAAGTATCGATTTTAATTCATAAACTTTATTTGTATTTAGATACATTGGAATGTATTGAAGTATATATACAGATATGAATTCACTTCGTCCTAAATTAATTTGTTTTTGGATTCTGTAAACGAGTACGTTGAAATTAAAAATCAAATTGAAACGGATTCAAGTACATCTAAGTAGATTCATTTTTAGTCTTTTTTAATCGGTCGATGCACTTTCATTTAGTAGATGTGTCCCTATAATTGAATTATAGATTAAATCTTATCAAAGTAGCGGCGGTGCCTCAGTAGTTGCAGAGTATTGGATTCGTCATCAGTAATCCTTGGTTCGATTCCAGATCTCGGTCATCTGTTTTGTTCATACGAGTATAGAAGTGTTTAATAATGCCAACGCCCAGATGGTTCAAATGGTTCACAAAAGTTGACGTTTCAAATAAAAAAAAAAGAAAAAGAAAATCTTATCATAAATGTTTATATTCTTCAAGAGTATTGACAAGACAAAAATAATGAAACAAATCCTTTCAAAGTACTCTCAGTGTCACTACAGATGCATTTCACGGCTGATTCCGTTACATCGTCATGCCTGCAGTGAAATGAGCGCAATTTACTCGTGTAAGTGCAATTTTTCCAAATGCAATTGACCGGAAGTGAGTTTTCGAAAATGCGTGTGAGTAATTTTCGCACAGGAAATTCAACATCTCGTTCGTGGCATTGTATTCAAAGCGATTTTTTCTCCAGGGTTCAGGTCCAGTTGAGCATCTCCTCGGCAGGAAATCTCCGCTCGGCCGTTCTTCCGCTCGTAAACCAATGGGGAACGAGTGTCGGGGACCCCGTTCTAGCAAGAGTGCAATCACGGTCGGACTTTGCGAAGAACCTCGCCATATTGCCAGGCCCGTCGTCAGGCCCATTTAGACCTCAGCTCCGGTACTTCTCTCTCGTCCCGTCTCTCTCTCTCTTCTCTTCCCTCCCTCTTTAGTCCTCACTTCCTCTCTCTCTCTCAAGCAGAGTAATTTTGTTTTATGCGTAATCGTTTTTTTGGTTAAAAGTTCTCAATAAGTGATGACTGATCTTTCTCAATTGTCGAGAATCGACTGAATACGCGCAAAGTCCGTCCAGTGTTAGCCGGTGCGATTTTTGCGCGAATCACGCGCGACCGACGCCACACGGCATCGAAACAATCGCCGCGGTACGCCGCTAATGAGTCACGATAAATAGTGATAAGAGAGAACGAGCTCGAAAATGACGAACTTTTTAAAAAGCAGTGTCGGTTGACTTTATGTGTGCTCCGATGACATAAATACTGTGAAGTTTTCGATTCGAGTCTGCGGAAAAAAACAATGGACATCTTTAAGAGTGATTGAAGTGCAATTTCGTTATCAAGGATTAAAAAATTTGTTTAAAAAATAAACAACGTTTGTAAAGTTATCGGCTGGAAATGAGAGTATTTTTTGTGTACAATTCTAAACGAACGACATTGAAGTTCTAGTACAAGAGGTAAGCATAAGTAAACACTCTCACACACACTCATATAATATACAATATATTAATCTATATATATATATATATATATATTGTTATCTATACATAAATAAATAAATAAATAAATAAATATATATATATATATATATATATATATATATATATATATGCGATTCATCGCATTCGGCAACCGAAATAATAGCTTATAAAAAATGTGCAGTTATTTTAAATCTCATCTTAAACACTTCAAGTTCACGTCATAAATTTTGTCAGTTGTCATTATAGAAAAATTCACGTTTTTTTCGCCTCATAAAACGCACTCCAAAAAAGATTACACAAAATATGCAAAAAATCTGATGTGGTCGAAAATAGACCAATTTTCCTCCCGACTTATCGGGAGGAAAGAGGTCGTTATATCTATATGCGACAAAAACTACTTTTTTGTCACATTTTCAAAAAGAGTTAATTGCTTTTCTTTCGTTCAGTCACTGTAAGTAAATGTTATGCAAGAAGTATAGCTCCGTTTTATAAACAAAAAGTTATTACTCCAATCATTTTTGGAATGATTTTTTTAAATCGCGTGTTGTATGGGTATATAATAAAAAATAAGTAGAGTGAAAAGAGTAAGATTAAAGAAAAATAATTATGATATAGCTGATATTTCATGTGTGTTCGAGGTCGAATCGTTATCATACGAGCAAACAGAGCGGGAATTTCCATTTATTTAATCATGATTTGCTAATATTCCGACAAATAAAGTGGAAATTATTGCTGGTTTCGAACAAACCAATGTAAAGTCCTGAAAAATAAAAACTCCTTTTCGAGAAAGTTCTTATACGTATTGGTTATACTTAATTTACTTCCCTATAGTAAAAAATAAGACCAGTTTATGGCCATTTTTTTCTGGACTCCATTATTTTCAAGATATATAGAGGTCTGAAAAACTGACAAGAAACTAGTGCCATTTACTACTAGGGTTACAACATAAGATTTGTATTATTAATTTCGCGTATAATGATAATAATTATTCCTACCTCAGTCTTATCCTCATACTTATTATCCTTGTAGTCCATTGTTTTAACTCGTTAAGTATCAAATCTCATCAATTTTCCATGAATTTTCATCCACTTTTTCTTATATTATCTCGACAAATAAAAAAGAAAATTCCAATAGAAGGTATTCGATGTAAAATTGCATGTTCACTTAGATAACTTCATTATTTGCCTAAAGTTAATACTTAAAAAGTTATAAAACAATTTTTTAAAATAACAATCTTAAACCAATTTTTGAAAAAAACGCGATTCTCTCGACTGAAAACAAAATTTGTATATAAAACTGGTAATATAGATATCCTTTTCTAGATAGAAAACAATTTTCAAGCCTAAAATTTAAAGATATGTAGGGTTCGGAATTAAAATGTCAATTTGACAGTCCCAAAATGACGTCCAAAATACATTTTAGGAGGCTCTAACTCAAAATCTTTAAGTTTTTTCATTTACCATTTGTATGGTAATATTTTCAACAATGCATTTCTTATTTTTTCATTTGAAATTTTTGAAATGTTTGAAAAATTTACAAATCATTTTAAATCGTAAATTATCTACTCAATGTCACTACCTTGTATATATACATTCTTTGTAAGGGCGTATCGCCCGTTGAAAAATAAATAAATAAAAAAAAAAAAAAAAAATCATTTGTTAAATTATGACTTTATGAAATTATGAAATTATGACAGTTAAATATTCTTTGATGAATTCTACATTCTTCTTGTTCTCTATTTAATTGTTGAAAAAACAAATCCTAAATATTATATCTCAAATGCTATATTTTATTTTTTCTCGAAAACTATCAACTTTTGGAAAAAATGTGATAGAACGCAATAATGCTTAAAATTTATTGAAGAATACATTCTCCTTTTTTTACCTCGTTATAGAAGTTAACGAACTGTATGAACCAACATGCATTTAGGTCTGAAATTATTTGAAACAATCACATAAGAAATTTACTAAAGTATCAGTTTAATTAACGAAAATTTTATGTTATTATTATTCAATATCTTTAGAAAATTATAAGAAAGTATACTCTCTAAATTTCATGGAGTGAAATTTCACTCTTAAACAGTTCATTTTCACTCTACATTGGAGTGAGTCGAAGAATTTCCACTCCTAACAGAGTGAAATGTCACTCTTAAAGAGTGAAAATTTACTCCTTTACAAGAGTAGCTCAATTATCACTCTTTGTGGAGTGAAATTTCACTCTAAGAAATTTAGAGAATAGAATTTTTTAATAGTTTTATGACTATATGAGCGATTGAAATCGCAATATTCTATAGTTGTTTTAATATTCCCGCTGATAGTTATTAGTCCTTATATATCTTCCCTCCGCAAATCTATCGTATAGTCCAAATTGAACTTATTATTTCAGAAGAGTCGTAAAATAAAAATTCACTTTTTCAACCATTAAAAGTAAGAAATTGTCACTTCTGAATAAGTGAACGGTCACTCTTAAAGAAATTTAGATAAGTTCTTAACAAAGTACTCCGTTCAGGGTCATTTTAAGTTTTGATTAATTTATTGATTATTAATTATTATTATTATTAATTATTAATTTAATTTGAAATTAATATTTTCTCGAACTGTAATAGTCATTCTTTAAAAAACATCGATAAAAATTAAAAAGAAGTGCGTAAAGTTAAAAAGTCAGCAAAAAAAGACCTGACGAGGTTGGTAATGCTCCGTTAAAAAATTAAAATTTTAAATTAAAAGTTATGAATTAATTTGATTAATTTTAACTTAACTAATTAAGTTATTTTAACTTATTTATTTTTTGCTATTTAGTTAATTATTAACCTAACTATGTTAACTTCGTTTGTTCATTAAATGCAACTTACCTCGGTTAATCAAACAAAATTTGTCATTGACAAATTTACCGACTTAAATTTAAAGTTTAAGCGAAATTACGACAGGTGTAGATCATACGATCAGTGATTTATATAAACCTGTTGTGAAACATATATATAATAAACGCGTCAACCAATAGGTGGCTCAAATTTTGCCAAGTTCACCTGCCACTCGATTCGAAAGATCTATAGATCTTTTCCAAAATTCGTCCCTTTCTAAATCTGGGACTATGAAAGTGCGTGAGAAATCGTAGACTCGACTGTCGTCCCTGAAGATTACGCATTCCGTTCCCTGGGAAGAATCGGTGCCCCCACTTTCATCCTCTCTTTTCTCCTTGTTACTCCTATGGCAATGAGGTCTCGGTTCGACTCTTTCTATCCACCTCCTATTCCCGTCGTCACTCTCGGCATCCTTGTCGAGAACGTATAGAGGCCTGAATGCTTGTGCTGGGTGAAATGCGGCCCTCGTGTAGTCGGAGCCAAGAGAAACGAGGCCCGCGCGCAAATGGCAGCGTCCTTATGTTAGAGCCAGTACAAAATCACGAGTGTCTTTTCAAACAATCCCCAAGTCCGATTAAAAAAATACAATAAAAAAAAGTGACAGTGAACCATCGTGCAATTCGTCGGATTGTGAAAGTTGTGCAATAAGGCCCTTAGTGGATTGACTTCAGGAACGTGAAGGTGGTGGTGCTGCTCAGTTTATGTACGTGAAGTTAGAAGTTGCAGAAATCTGCAACGAGTATATATAGTGATTGTCAACGTTAGATTTGTCAGAATGAAAAATGGACAAACACATTAATACAACAGTTTAAAGTTAATATCTTGACGTGAAATTTTAATGTTTTTTGACGACTTGACTTATGTAAGTTAATATTCGCTGAGAATTCACGACCTAAAACTTGACATTCTTCCCTTTCAATTATTTTATATCAATTAGAAACATTTATCGTCTATAGTTCATCATTAGACTTGCCATCTACAGATTATAAATCATACTATAGAATTTCCAAAATCAATGAAAAGGGTTGAAATGTACATTTTCCATTACTATTCATAAAAGTAACGCATATTTCGTTCCACTTTCACTTCTACCAATCTGACTGATCCCTATATCAGTCTTAATGAAGAAAAAAAACTCACATTCATTCTGCGTTACATACACCTCTCGGTCACTCAATAAAAAATTGTGAAAGAAAAAAGAGAAGCAAAAATGCCATCAAGGTAAACAAGACATTCGGGGACAGAAATGACACCCAATAAAGTATCATTTCGAGCCCTAAAAACAACATTCTTCGATGTACTATTCTGTCAGGGTGGTTTATGTTATTACTGAAAACATTCCTCACCTTAAATTATTAGAAAATATTAGGGTTGATGAGGAGTGTGTTGTTAAAGTTAAACATTTTAATAAAAAATTTGAAAATTCAATTAATCCTAAGTTATAATTGAGTTATATTTTATAAATCATTAACTTTTCAGATACATAAGTTACTTTTTGCTTAACTTTTTAACTTTAAAGTAGATTTTATTGATAAGATATTAATTTTTAAAATTAATATTTTACCATTTAACATTAATCTTGATTTGGTTTTGATCTCTTCATTTTTCACAAAGATTTTGTTTAACTTAATTGAAAAGTTAAAATTATAATTAACTTTTGTTAATTAACTTAACTATTACCCTAGTAGAAATTTATCCATTTTTTTCTTACACTATCCATTTCTCCTATATGCTTTTAACATGGTAAATATCTGACTTGTCTAAGAATTAGCTAAAAAATGTTTAATTAGCTAAAAAATGTTTTCATTTCTACCAGGGTACCGGAAATGGATATCCTCAAAATTTAATTAAATTAACTAATAAGTTAACATAATTTAGGTTTTTATTACTTTAACTCACTTTAACTAATGAAAAAAATTAACTTAGAAATTACACTTATATAAACGGTTCTCGAGGTGTCTGTCCCTTACAGCTTAAAAATATTTGTGATAGACGACAAAAATATGAAGAAATCAAGAATAGGAAATTTCTTCATTGTTTCTGAATCATTTTAGAAATCTGACTTTCTTCTTTCCATGAAAAATAACAATTCTCTGAATTATGAGAATGGGTTTTTAACAGCCGGGGAAAAAAAGGTCAACTGTTAGTAAAAGCTACTAATATTGATTTTAGAAACTTCACTTCAGAAAGTAAAAATATTTCGGTAACATAATAGAGAAATATTATTTTAATAAAATTACAGAAGTATTTCGTAGCCAGATTTTAATCGAGGAATAAAGAAACGCATTTTTGGATGTAGACTATTTTCATTTTTTAACATTAATAAAGTTGGTCTCTAAGTCACAGAAGTTTGTCAATAGTTATACATGCTGCTTCAAATTTATATGGGATACTACGTAGTACATATAACAATAGTTCGTCAACAATCGTAAAAATTTTTCCAATTTTCATTTTTCATGACATTCAATTTTTATATATTTCGCGACAAACATTATAACGGAAGAAAGTTCGTGAAAATTCACGATAATCTCAGTTTTAGACAAAACATAAAAATTAATAATTATTAAAAAATACCTAAAAATCACGCGAAAACAAATGAGAATGTCGGGAAAAACTATCGACAATGCATTGAGTGACTATTCAGGAAACATTTAATTTTTTGATAGTTTTTCAATAGTCGCGAAAGTTCTTTCGTTGAAGACGACCCCCCAGTAATTGAAAATCGACGTGAATGGACTCATGGAAATGGATTCACACATTTCAATACATTTCTATTCAACCGAATTCTACATTTGTACTGTTGTATTGTTAAAGATTCGTTATTTTTTTTTTTTATTTAAATGCATTTGAATGTATTGTGTGCGTTTTATAAAATTTTTTAAATTTCTAATTTTTTGATCAAAATTTATGTTATATCATATTTTAAAAATGATTAAAAGTTATTGTCTACTTTATAAATTTTCAGATTCTATTATTTATGTAATTGCAATAATTTAGCAACGATTTTTCATATGCATGTTCTAAAAATCATTGAAAATACGAATCGTCATTTGGATATGAAATTTCTCACAAGTGTCGCTTCAACTATTGTTATTAATCCTTATACCCATCCAGTGTCAGGCAATAATTTACCGAAAATATTAATGCAATTTATACCAATTTTATAAATACATATTCATATATTCATAATTTATATTACTTTTGGATCCTTAAAAAATAAAATCTAAAAATAAAGTATGCGGGATAATACTTCTCAATAATTTTGAAAACATATTTCAAACAAAAAATGAGGAATTATTAAAAATTAAAAATGTAGGCAATACTTTTAAATGCATTTAAGTAAAAATAAATAAATTGCTTAATCCTTCAAATCGACAGAAATACAGAATTCAGGTGCATAGAGATGTATTGAAATGCATTAAATTCTGAATCCACTTAAATCCATTTTCGATTTTACTGGGATAATATTTTATTATTGTAGATTCCTAGAAATCGTACTGAAATTTTATAAAATGACCAGTAGAGAAATCACAACCCGTACATTTTTTTGTAAAACTTCCCATGGAATGGAGTTAACCTAAAAACCCACATATATACACATTACATGAAAGTTTATTATCATTCGCATACATGTGCTAATATGTATATATAATGTAACATGACCATGATTCTAGTTCATTGGATGGAAGAATTAAGTGCTTACGATGCCTAAATTATTGTGGCAATTGAAATCATATTAATTCTTTTCATTTACATGAAAAATGTGCCGACATCGTTCTTTTATATATACCATTCGTTAAATTTACTGCGAAAAGATGCAGTACGTAGAAGTATAATAGAAATTAATACAATGGGTATAATGTGTCTATTCAATTTGCCGTTCTCTTATATACCGTTTGACAATTTAGCAAAAACAACAGTAAAGGAATTTAGTTAAATATAATTAATGAAACGGCAAACATTATTGATTAATTGCGATTTGTTATTATTAATTTATCGGAAATTGTTAAAAAATCAACTATCGATTTCTTAGTGTTTTATTATTAGAATTTAAAGAGAAATAAAATACTCAACGTATTTTACATAATCGTACAAATTTATTTATTTTTACCAAACATCGAGATTGAATTGAAATATAAAAAACTCACCGTTCGATTCAATATACTAAATGAAAATTATTAAATTTGGCTAATCTGTAAAGCATTAATGAGATTATAAAAAATATCGAATCTTCGACTGAAAAGGGTTTTCACAAGTACGAGAAACATTGAAAAACATGATAAACGTCAATTAAAAAATGACAAAAAAAAAATTCTTATCCAGTAAAACTGTAAATTTATGAGACTCTCAAATAAAAATTGCAAAGATTTGCAAAAGTGTCACAAATTGAAATCGTAGAAATATATATATATATAAGATCGAAACGGCTAAAAATCGCATGATAAATTAAACGAATACTAATAAAATGATAAATATGTCGAAGTCTCCTAAAATTACAACAATATTATTAATAAAATGCAATGAATTATAAAACGTTCAAAAATTTTGACAAATGTTTTAAAATATATAAAAGAAACATTAACATGTGGTTGGGAAATCATAAATGACAATGGTTTATCCTTCGTTACAGAATACACTATATAGCAGTAAATAAAAAATGGTAAAATTGAGATTATCAAATCTTGTACGAAAAATTCCAAAACAAAATTTATTTGAACAGTTCGTAAAAACCTTGAATGTCCAGAGACATTTTTTTTTAATTGAAGTAAAAAGAGCTGAAAAGCCAAAAAGCCCTTATAATAAATAAATAAATAAATAAATAAATAAATAAATAAATAAATAAATAAATAAATAACAAATTCCCCATGGAAAAATTACTCTCTCTCTATTTAAAATAAAAATAGTTTTATAGGTATATATTAAATTTAAAATTACATTTTTATAACACGTTCATTATTTCTTGGCATAGACTTCTGGAGATAAAATAGAGTATAAACTATTTATCAATCATAATTAAAAAATAAATGTATTATATTGATTTATTTCGAATATAATAAAAGTATATTAAAAATATTATACAGAAACTAGAAAGTATTATATATATTATATATAAAGTACATTCTTTTTTTAATTTAAATATATATAAAGTATATCAATTTTCGTCTTGCGATTAAACTATAAATATGAATAAGCCCTCAAAATTAAAACATTTTCCATGAGCACTTTGACTTTTTTAATTGTCTCCGGAACTTGTGTAATGGGTTCTCTTCAGAGACATCCGTTTAAATTTATATGAATTATTTAATTGTTTCCGGAACTTGTCACCTTTCTCGTAAGATAATAACACGTATATATCCGCACTTAATGTTTTCTTTTATCATTATTATTGTATTCGTTTTCCACTTATTATTATGCAATTAATTTTTTTCCTTTTATATATACATATATTATATACATTATTTTAATATTATTTAATATTTTTCGGGTAAGTGCTGTGTCTCGCCCTTTTTACAATGGTTATTGAACAATAAATACGATATTGTTGTTGTTGTTGTTGTTGTTGTTGTTGTTATTATTATTATTATTTATGTATACAACTTGTAATATATCTTTATCTCTCTTCGTATATACTTATTTGATCAGATATTTTAAGATGATTACGTGGAATACTTCCCAATTCGTATAAACGATCGAAATAGTTCAGGTAAAATTATTCACCACGTATTATTCAGAAATATTCAGGAAGGTGTGTCTTCTTGTATGCGTATACTATCTTGATAGCGAAGTTTGATATTCTCTGTGCTGAATGACTCGCTTCAAGGTTATTTCTTGTATTTTCTGAAACTGGTCACAAACCGCAAACGTATTTAAAAAACGTGTTTTAATTCTGTTTTTTTCTTTAAATTTGAGACAAACATTAATTTATACCTTTTTTAATTTGAATCTATTTAAATTCTATAAAAACAAAATATTATTAATAAATAATAAATAATTAATAAAAGACAATTTGCATAAAAAAAAAAAAAAACAAAAAAAATCCAAAAATATTATATTTTGAGGTATCTAAGTAAATTTTTTGAAGGTATATGGAAGTAAAAGAAATTAATTGAACCAAAAATTAGTGCAGTGTTAATATTACTACGAAACCATTCACGTCAATAAATAAGTAGTAAACGTCATTCTTAACTCTCTGTTTATCATAAGTTATTCTATAATTTAACTGTTAAACAGTCACTACAGGTGTAGTTTACAGCATCAGAGCATGCTTCAAAATTATAACTCATAAAAAGAAACGGAAATCATACCTAGACAGTTCATCTATTGTACCTGCTATCTAACTACCTGTTCCAAAGTATATATATCATTTTCATTCAACGGTATATATATATATATATATGTGTGTGTGTGTGTATTTAAGCTGCTTTAGTTAGTATAGACACTTTTATCCCGTGTTGATCTGATTTTTACATTATATCATATTATGTCAGATGTCAGATAATAAGCGCATCAATTACTGACATTGCTGTTACAAGTGTCATTTAATTTCTTTTGTAATTCATTAAAATTTAAAATAATAAGGTGCAAGGTAATAATAGGGACATAGCCAATATATAGATGATTCATTCAATACTATAGGTAACGTTATTCCTGATTTCATATCTATATTCTCTCTCTCTCTCTCTCTCTCTCTCTCTCTCTCTCTCACGGCCCCCGTGGCCAGGACACTAATAAATTAGTCATCAATCAATCTCTCTCTATATATGTATATTTTTTTACAAAAGAATTCTTTACGACTTTACAATAATAAACTTTTGAATATTAATAGAATGGCTATAATTATTAAATAAATTAAATGCTAAAATTAAAAAATCTTTAAAATTTCTTATAAAAATGGCAATATTTGCGATTCGTTTGTAAAATTCAAATGAAATAGACTTCATTAAATAAACTACATGTTTAAATATATGTTTTTATAAATACGCAATTTTCAGAAATTTCATTTTTTTTCCAAAAAAAAGTAATCCTTTACATCGGCAACATATTACCAACAACAATATAATTAAAATTCTTAAAATTAATTTTAAACTTGTGGTCCGTAATAACCCGTGTAACCTATCAATCTCTTGGTAATTACGTATTATTTAATTACATAGTATTTAATAATACTCTATTAAATGACCCATGTATATAGTAGTAAATATTAAGGTGAACGAACATTAAAAAATGTACCGTTGTACCGATATTGAATTTGTCGCAAAAAACTTCCAAAAAGCGTTTACAGTAGAATCATTTTTGTAGAATATTTTAAAATAACAATCAATTTCTTAATAGGTGTATTATGGTAAAATTAAATTACAGATTCGTATTAAGTAGCCATAAATTAGTAATAAAGAAATAAATAAATACAATCAAGACATGAATCAATCGATTACGATGATAGAAATAAAATATACGGTCAATCATGATAGAAATCTAGTTATTTTTTACTAAGGAGGAATTACTATACATTATTGCTATAAAAATGTACTTTTCACTACAAAATATATGATCAAACCAAAACATTTCTTTTCGCTTTAAATAATAAATGTTCCCATCCAATAAACATAAAAAGTTGCAGATATACTGATATTCTCTTCAACACAGATGGTTGATAAATGGTCAAGTTACATTACCTCCCTATCGGAAACGGTAACCGCAAAACGACTGCAAAACGACCACAAAAAAATCGGTCTAAATCGGTCCCGAAAGCAACACCAATATTAAGTAAAAACAACCGAATAAATACCGGTGTCGAAAATCCACTCGGTATTTTTTTCGAAATTAAACCACAATAAAACCCGAAAAATACCGACGGTTATTGTTTTGATAATAAACCGCAAAGCAACCAAGAAAATACCGCGTTTTTTCCCTATTAAACCACGAAACAACCAAGGAAATACCGATACACGAGCAACTCTGTTTCGACGTCGGTATTTTTCTGGTTTTTTAACCCAATTTTGGTTGTTTTAGGGACCGATTTAGACCGGTTTTTTTGTGGTCGTTTGCGGTCACCGTTTCCGATAGGGCTCCAGATAAAAATTCAGTGAAAATAAACAATTTATTAAATTTATTTAGAAAATATTTTTTTTTTATCACCCCGCGATAATTGAAATACACCTATTAATCAAAAAGTAACAAAACATTTCCTAAGCATTTCTGGAAACATATCCAAAACACCCAAATTTATACTTGCAACATACTTCTTGAACGTTCCGAGTTTTTTCCAGGGTCAATATATTGTAATACATAAGGCCATTTCTTCTCTCTTGGTATTTCATATTAGAAATAACCGCAAAAATAGGAGTTTTATTCCTATTACTCCAAAAATCAATAAATACGTCTAATACTTTCATCATGAATTCTTGGAGAACAACTATATATACATATATATATATATATGCTCCTCGGTTAGATTTGTTACTAGGACGATTTAAACTTCATCGTGCATGAAGGAATTGACGTATTCTAACTCCTCTTATTCGTCAACTTCCAAGATTTGTCATGATCTCAAAATGAGCTCCTAAAGAAGTACTTCAACGTTTGAGCTCAGAAATCGTTGCATGGGAGATTTTAAAAAGTGAATTTTCAATGAATTTTGTTCAATTTTGTATACCGTCTCTGCCCATGAATGAAATGTGTACAAATATATAGGGACATTTAATTCGCTTTATCCACTGTTCCGAGCGAATCCCTTTAAAAGACAAAATTTTAGTAACCTTGGCGTTATCTCGTTTCAGGCGCTCTAGCACCGTTTCCTGCTTTTATGGTACAACGGAATCCGAAATTGGGAAGTGGACATCACACAGGGGGGGAGGGGCCTCGTAGCGTGCGAGACTGCGTATACATACGCGCACCTCCTCTCTCGCACGGTCTGACCCAGATCGGTCCACTACTGGCCGGCGGGAAAGTGGGGCCGAAGAATGATCGAAACCTACAGGGCACCGTAAAGAGGAAGACCGACGAAACGACGTGAGGAGAGAAAAGGCAGCGAGAAGGAGAGGAAGAGTGTAAAGCGTCGGATTTTCTGAAATGGGACGCGTCGCAGCCCGAAGCTAAATTAGCCGCAATGTCCAATAAGAGTAAGTCCCAACAGCAGCAGCAGCAGCAGCAGCAGCAGCCGCCGCATCAAAATCATCCGGCACAGCCGATAAAGTCAGTCGAGCCAGCACCGCCGCGTTATCAGCCGCCACCGCAGCCTCCGACTTCCGGCATCTTGAAGAACCCCCCGCCGGTGTTCGCCCCCCAGGGCGCCGGAACCTCGACTTCGGTCCACGCCGGCGTCTCGTCCAGTCTTCACCATCACCACCTTCAGTACCATCCGCAGCAACTGCAGCACCTGCAGCAGTTGCAACCGCTGCAACCGCCGCGCCAGGTCAGCCAGGCCAAGGATGTGCAGAGCAAATTCGCCCAGAAGGTAGACCTGCCGCACACGCAGTCCAAGACCCCCCCGAATTTGACCTTCATCCAGGGCAAACAGTTCCTGACGACGACCTCCAGTGTCGGGCCCTCCGCGAATGGACTGCCGCCAAGGCAGAGGATTAGCGACGACGAATTCCTCAGACTCGGCCCGGTCGAGATGCTCAAGTTCGTCAGGAAGACGGAGAGCGACATCGCGAGGCTTGCGGCTGAGCAACATCGGCAGATTCAAAGTTTGGTAAGTACTTAGGTCAATCATGTCTATACGTTAATTCTTGGCATAGGGGGGTTTGTGGCATAGGAAATTCATGGCATAATAGAGGATTGGTAGCATCGGACATTCCTATCATAAGAAATTTTCGAAATATAGGAATCCCTTATAGCTAGATGAAGCATCGTCCATTTAGGTTTATGCGAACATTCTAATGGGGATGTGTTAGTATATCAACGGTTCTGATTCGTCAAAAAATTATTGATTACTTCAATTGCATCATGATAATCTAAATGGCATTTATTGATATAATACACCTGATGAGATGTAATCACTTCAAATAAATCTCTAAGATCCCACACGATCCAATATGATCCATCATGATCTGTCAAGGTCAAAATCAATATTGATCTCACTAGTTCGAATTTAAAATGATCAGATCTTAATTGATATGATTTCTTAATAGAACGATTGACCAGAATCAATACTCTTCAGACTAGTTCTCATATGGATTTTGAAAACTATATACATTAGTTTTCAGTCATGCCAGTGGGTATATTTTTATGTTACTTTATTCTAATAGTTGATGCTGAAAATCAAGATAACAATCTAAAATAATTCGACCATTACTTTGGAGTAATTTGAAATCCATTTGGGTGGTTGCAAGAAACATTTTAGTTAAGGACCACCCTAATATATCTCGGTCGGATATGCTTATGTCAAATTAAGATTTACTTAATACGTAGTTCCTTTCCGGACTTGGGTTTAAATTCGATAACAAAGACCTTAACATTGAGACAAAATTACGACACAAGCGTTGTAAGATTACTGTCACTTGGTAACCTTGACTTTTTTGTAATCCGACTGTATACGCTTTCCGTTTCTGGTTTCTCTGCCGAAATCTACCGTTTTCCGCTTTCGTAAATTGATATACTCCACTGAAGTATTTCGCACAAACTATACAGAAACATACTGTCTTTTTTAAATTGAATCAACTATCTAATTATAGTTGGCCCAATTACACATTTTTCTACGTGATGGGCTGATTGTTCATGAAGTCCATGGGTTCCGCTCCTTTTAACCGGCCGCATCTTATGCACAAAGCTTTTACCGACACAATCTCACAACGAGAAAAGTGTAAATTTTAAATGATTGGAAAGTGGTTCTCATAATTGAAAATTGAATTACACGCGTTTTTTCTCGGTTGAATATTCAACCGATTTTTTCATTTGTGGAATATTAATAATAAATTTGGACTTTTTAATTCAGCACTTTCTTTCTGTATATATATTGTATAAGAAGTTTTGTCATTTAATATAAATGAAAAGTGTACGACTTAAAAGAACTAGGCTAGAAGATTTTTTTAACTCGCACACGTAGAAAGTACTCATTTCCTACTCGCTTCAAAAGTTAGGCCGTTTTATAATATTTTCTGCAGGAGCAGATCTGTATCAATTGAAAATTGAATTTATTTTACACGAATGTGACAAAAAGACCTTTATTGCGTCCAGGACTCCATAAAATCCATTTTACAATTCTCTTTACAAGTACAATTTACAGGATTTTTAAGCAGTACTTGTCCTACTATTGATATAAAAGTTGTTAATTTTTCTAAGTATAATTCACAATAAATATAAGAAAAGATTGTAATGAAAAATTAAATATATAGAATTGCATTAAAATGTACCGGTATCAAAATTAGTATAATTGCTTAGTGGTATATCGAAAAACAATGCCAAATATATTTTATCAAATTCCAAAGTGTTGAAAGATATAACACATTCGTTATAATTTTTGGTGGTGAAATATACGTTTATTATGATTAATGAAATCTGGTAAGAATGAAAACATTGTTTAGATCATTCTTAGTCAATTCAGATATTTACCACGTAAACATAGAGGAGAAATTGTCAGTGTAAAAAAATGATTCAATTTCTTCTATAGTATAACAATTTAATTTAAATGACATATTGTTAAATTCGTATACGACGTTCACTTTAATTAAAAAAAAAAAAATATTTAAAAGATTTTTAATATTGACATTATACTTACTATACAACAATTTATAAAATATATATGTATATATACATGAATGTATGCATAAATATACTTCTCAAGCGAATAAGACGATCTAGCATAAAATCACTGCATATATATATATAAAGATATATTCAGAAGTTTAAAAGACTTCAAGAGAATTGCTCTTCCTCATTTCCATTACTACCTTTTTTCTACTTCTAAACACTTCTGCTATTAATGGAGTTGTGGAATTTCAAAGTTCCAGACCCTACTAATTATACATCTTTCAAACTCGCATGAAAGTATATATTCGGTGTATCAGCCTTCGTTGAAAGCAAGACCTTGAACCTTCTGAGATCCCTTAAAATGTATACACTTGTTTTTGAAAATTGATTCGATTCAGCATTATTCAAACATTATAAACTACATAGTCCGAGTCAATCCCAACGAATTTTTTGTCATACGTAAAAAACAACACAATAAACGGTTACTCTTATTTTTCAATAAAAAATAATTTTGGTATTTACATGAATTGCTTTGTCTTATTTTATCGTTTTTCAATTTTGCGACAATTCATTAAATAATTAATAGTTTGTTTGAATGTATAATCAAGCCTTTAATAAATGCAAATGTATTGGTTACAACGAATCGTCAGATTCGAATTATGAATTTCATTTCGAAATTTTCAAAATGTCATCAATGAATTATAATTTCTTTTTTTTTTTGAAAAATGTCACTTATTTTTTTTACTTCAATATACAAATCAATAAAAAGTTCACAGGATTAGATTTTCCTCTGCACCAAGTCAAGAAACTCTAGATTACAGCAACATAACTTAAATTCGGAGCAGTGTAAATATTAATTTCATTAATATTTACGTATAAGTCTTGATGAAATATATTAACAAAATTTTATTTATATACAAAAAAAATATGGTTCGAAACTTAAAAATTTTGCGGAGATACTTTAATGAGAAAAATTTCCATTAATTACGGTAAAAATGACTACAGTTTTTAAAATTTTTACTGTGAATATGATAAAAAGTGCCAATTCCTACAGTGCGTTTTATTGTAAATGATAACAATTTCTCCTATAAAAAAAGTCTGTTCTGAAAATGCCACCTGCGATGGTAAAATTTCCAAGAATATGTTTCTCCGTGTATATTGTAGATGCATTCAATCGTTTTTTCTTTACCATGTCTTTTTTTTTTCCATATATACCTTTTCCCATTATCTGTATTGAATGATAATAGATTAACGGCCAAAAATTTGGCGGTTCGGTGCACGTATGCCTATTTCGAAAATGTTCAGTGACTATTGATTACAGATCTTCTTTCAATATCGCAACACCTTGCCATTCATCTCTTATATGGTATAATTTAATTTTCCCTTAAAAAAAAAAAAAAAAAGTATCAAATCAACAAAAGTTTGAAGTACCAACATGACGAACATTTTTGAGTGCCATGAAAGTTTAAGCATCATCATTTTTAATAAGTAATATTATTTTATTTGTAGTTTTCGTTGTACTTTTTGTAGTACTTTCCAGTGAATTTGAATTAGGTTTATGTATATTTGATCGAAGTCCAATATTCGAATATCAACAATTTTTGAAACGGAAAGTGTCCAAATTTGTAGATAATACATATATATATATATATATATATATATATATATGATAGATTTGAGGTGTATTTCAGGAACAATTATATTGCATCATTTTAAATATACATCAAAACTGAGATTTGTAAGGTAAATATCGTAATTACTGCAGTGGTAAAGTTGCGTCTTCTTTAAACCGCGGGCATATAATGTAACAAGCTTCTAAGAAATAATTATAACCGAGCACTGTATAATAGGTGCAATGCTGCAATAAACACGTTTATGCCCCATGCAGGAACGCAATACTTATATATACTTATATAGCACCTTCAGTTGGGTGTACCGAGTGCACACTTGGTGCACCTTTTCTGCGTGTTCCGCTTGAGAGGTCTTACGTCCTCACACTGCTTGAAAACCAAGATTTTGCAGTTTTCATCTTAAAATTCAGGGTGAGCAACGATTCAGTACATTTGAATGCCAAGAATCGAAAAATTGGACTCATCCAATTTTCGTCCATTCATCGATAGATGAAAATCGGATGTTCATTGATGTCCATTCAAATCAAAACAATGTGATTGGATGTCCAGGCATTTTACGAACAATTTACGACCATTGTACGTGCAATGTAAGTCCATTATGCATACGCAATGTATGTCCGAAGTGACAACTGGAAGTATATTATAGTCACATTGTACCTGGCCTGGAAGTACAATAGACATCCAATGGATGTACTTGTGCTATTGGTATGTCTCTGACGATAGTTCGTCAATACCGAAATTGTGACAATACGGTGTGGAGTATTGTATATACTTCAGCTTCGAAGTGTTTGAATATATCTTGATCATGTGGGGGTTACCTATTCAAATGCCAAACTGACGAACGTTGTGTCTAATCAACTTCAGAACCTATTCTATGAGCTCCAGTAATATTTGTTTTGGGTAGTTTAGTCGTAAGAGTAATTCTCAAAAGAGTCAAATCAATAATTGTTGTTTTTTTCAGCTGAGCGAACTTCGGGCCTTGAAAGAGTCAAATCAGCGTTTAAGCGACGACAACCAGGAATTGCGAGATCTCTGCTGTTTTCTGGACGACGATAGGCAAAAAGGTCGCAAATTGGCCCGAGAGTGGCAACGATTTGGGCGGTACACGGCCAGCGTGATGCGCCAGGAAGTGTCGGCTTATCAGAGCAAGCTGCGTCAGCTGGACAACAAGCAACAGGAGCTGATTAAGGATAACCTTGAATTGAAGGAGCTTTGTTTGTACCTGGACGAAGAGCGGGGAGGTGGCCAAAGGGACGACGGCGATGGCTCGAGCTCCAGCACGAATACGGAGGAGACGGCGCCGGCACTGAGATCGAGGCAACCTTCTTCCTTTAACGGTAAATGACTCTTAATTCGGCCGCTCAAGGCCGTATGGAAAGCAAGTACATTAACGTTCGCACATTCTCGATCCAAGTGTTTTCGCGTGATAAAGGATAAAGGCTTTTAAGAGAGTAGAGGGTCCACTTTCTCTTTGAAGGCAGAGAGTTCTCTCGCTCAGCATTAGGTCATTGAACTATTTCTTTTTTATGGTTTATACGCCCTGGTAAAAAAGTGTATAGAATCGTATAGAATCGTATAGAATCGTATAGAATCGGATTCGAATTAAATCCGGATTTTAAATAAACTGCTAGAAATGTATAGAAAATATATCCATTTTTATCCGTTTCTTTAAAATCCGGATAGAATTGGAATCCGATTCTATACGATTTTATACACTTTTTTACCAGGGCGTTTCTTCCTGTACGTTTTTTAGACGTTACTTTGCCGTAATTCGAGGAAAAGATCATTCTTGATTATTTGTGAACAATATCTGTTTAAAATGATTGTTTTGATATTTATATTTGAAAATTCCTGTATAGGATCCTATATAGGAATTTGTCGTGGAACACCATAAATATTTGGTCACAGAGACATTTCAGTTATGTTGCATGAACCAAACCAAAAATCCTCATTTTTAATCTTATACAAGCAAGAAAGAAATGGAAAATTGTACCTTAATAAAGTGATTCACTTTATTACAATTTCTTTTTTAAAGAATACAAATCAGGATTTTCGTATTAATTGTTACATTTGAAATGTTTTTCCTTTGTAGAAATTTACTACTGAAGGCTTTATATAATTTACTACTAGAAATTAGTAGTGTCACTGCTAAAAACTAGTAGTGCGCAGTAGTATAAATTAAGGTATTCAGTAGTATATTTCTATAAAGGTTCAGGAAGGATAGGATATTTGCGATTTCTGCAACATTATACTGAAACTTCTTTGTTACCAAATGTTTAGCGGGTAATAGTGTAACGTGGTTGTAGACGACCGGGCAGAATAAAGAGGAACTCACGTTTTATTATTTAAAACAAAGTTTATTTGTGTATGGCGACGACTCTAATTTTTGAAAACTATTTATTTCGGAGCGCGACCTAGTTTTTTGGAGCACGACGCAGAAGTGCTCTTTTTTTTGCAAGCAAGCGGACTTCGAGGAGACGCTCGTCTTTTTTTGTTTTTTTCCCCTTCTTAACTATATCAGAAATTTCGGATTCAATCGACCAATCACATACTTCATTCTCTATCTCTTTCGCTCTTACTTTCTCTCTTATTTTCTTTCACACACACATATTCATACTCAATTTTCCCCAAATATAAAAAATTATCGAGGGATTTATTTATCTGTACCAAACAGATAAATTCCCAACCGTGGATCTTCGGTTTACGAACCTTCCGAATTCTTGTTCACTAGAAGGTCAGTAACGGCAGAAATCGCCTCCCCGATTTCTCCGTACGTGTAACCTTATCCAGTTACTATCCATCGGAAGACGAAGCACCGCCAGTATCCATTTTCCTTTCGTTTGAATCCTCAAACTTTTCGAATTTCAAATTCTAGATAACGGTAGAAATCGACTCCCCGATTCTCCGTATCTGAAACCCATCTGTTCGTTTCATTTCTTTATCATTTCCTATTGTCGATCATAT
>JAPYZR010003948.1:0-13190 GCA_030522945.1 Trichopria nigra
CGACACGATTGAAAATAATTTTTTTCTCGAAAACTAAGTCGGCAATAGGAGTTTTAAAAAATACCACAATATTCTTTGATTTTTAATAAACGACATATTTTTTTTTCATTATGTTGTAAAGAAATGTTGATTTGAAGGGAACCACCTTAATGTAAACTTGAGAAAAATAATATACTTGATAGAATCGATAAAATATGAAATTAATGTAAATCGGAGTTTATTTATACAAAATTGACTGTGGGATGTAAACAAATATGACGACAAATCGCTAAAATCGTCATATTTTTTGGCAAATTGCCGTTATGTTGTCGGAAACATGCGGACATACTATTGTCATTTACGTTAGATACGATAAACAATATATGCTTACTTCTTCACCAACGACCACTTCTGGGTCGATATACTTGAAGTAGTACTTCGGGAAGTTCTGATCTTTCGTAGGATCCTCGATGAAAGTACACTTGAGTGGTTGAGGGTACCCGTAACGAGGGACGTTGTAATAAAGTTGCTTGTAGCGATCGCAGGGATAGTAAGCAAAGCGCAAAGATCCATCCAGGGTGTAAGGCATCACGTCGATATTTTCTTGCATAATGATTTTCGCCATTAGCAGCCTATCGATTATCTGAAATGTTTTCCAGAATATTTTGGTAAAATTCAACATGGCGGTCTCGAAAATGGCATCCGAAATGAAAATTAAAAAAAAAAAAAAATTTCATGCAGCTCTAACTCAAAAAAGAGCAACGAATATGAATATAAAAATATCAAGGACTAATAAAATTGAATTAAAACGGATAAAATTTCTCAGAACAGTTGGGCGGTTTTTTAGGTTTAAATTCCACGTTTACATAGGGGCTTATTTGAAGAACCACATGTCACATTACGAAATTTAAAATGGTGGATTCAATATGGCGACACAGTATGGCTACTGAGCATATCAACGATTATGCTCCCTGCTACTAAATTTTCTCAAATTCGCTTGGTAATTGATTCGGGGGTTTTCGATATGTTTGATTATGTTTACTTAGTCAGAATATCAGAATCCAAGATGGCGGATCCAATATGGACGCCAAAAATTAAAACTTTATTAAAGTGAATAAAGTCGAACGACACTCGTCGGTATATTTATTTTGTAAATGTCATTGATTACGACTATAACAGAATTTAAAAATCAATCGGGTTCAAATTTATTAAAGATCTCTTCTAATTTCAGAACAGCACAATTACATTTTTTTAACGGAATTATAAAATGAATTCGTTTCAATGCTGTTGATCGAATCATCTTTTAAAACATATCCGTTTTTTAATCTATTTTCTTATACTGCCTGCGCGTAATCAATTTTCTTGTATACAATCGAAAATGTTATAAATGAAAAATATTACGCTTGAAAAAATAAAATCTAAAAAATCGTATATATAGTTCTGAATACTTGTCAATCATTTTGAAAACGCTTGAATCAAAAAATGAGAAATTCTTAAAATTGTAAAATATGACGCGATGATTGAAATGCATATTTAAATCAAAAAGTAATATAAATCATTAACATGGATAGGAAAATGTAGAATTCAAATTTGAAACTTTACTTTAGATTTCAAATGTATTTAAATACAATTCAATTTGTGTATTATTTTTTTATTACAGTATTTGGATCGAAATATTTTGTAGTAATAGAATATTATTAATTCCCCTTCGCTACAAGTGAATATTTCGTCTTTACTCTATCGAATCCATTTCAATACGTGTTTCTTTTTGCTACTGAATAACAAAAAAAAAAAACACTGCGTTTGTATTTGAAATAAATATTCTAAATGAACAAATAAATCTATAACATTTTGGAGTCACATCATGATGCAAGTATCGATTATAGTCAAGTCCCTTTGGGATTACTAACCTTAATAGTGGGAGTACTGATGGCATTACCGAAAATCCTAAAGTGGTACATTGGAGGGGATTTTTTTATCGTGTTCAAAATAGCTACCATTCCCTCGTCCTGAATTCGATTATGCGAAAGGTCCAGTAATCGAAGCCTCGAAAACGGAATGCCGCAGCTGAGGGCTCTGAAAACATTTTATTAATAGTTTTATGCTCATTTTAGTCTGTAGAAGTCCCAAAAACGCATAAGCTAACAGGTAAGAAATTGGACAGATAATTTTTTAAAGTACTTCTTTAGGGATATTTTTGAATTCATTACAAAAAAAAAAAAAATGAGCTTATACATAGATTATGCACCGATTCGAAATAATCAAAATTGTCCTAATTATAAGTAAAATATTACTGTAGTGGGAAAAAAAAATCCAGTACTAAAAGAACCTTTGACTATTTCTAAATGTTTTTAAACACCTGGCACCACCGGTTGCAATAATATTTCCAGAAAGAAGTAATCCTCTTAAAGCCGGTCTTTCTTTCAGCCAATTGGAGATGAGTTCTGCACCGTAATCTCCTATGTTATTGTAGTTTAGATCCAGCAAATGAAGAGTTTTGTTGTAGCGCATGTTGAATAACATTTGCTCGATGTCGTGACATGAAAAAGTGCACTTTTGAAGATGGAGTTCCACCAGGGACTGATTGTACTACGTTATAAAAAAAATTCAAAATTGGATTGAACTAGCATATTGTATAGCATTGCTTATACTTAATTAATCATAAAAATTAGTTTTGATTAATAAATTGATGAAATATTTTACACGAAGCATCGACCCAATTGCTTCGGCAAAGTGTTCGCTATCGAAGAAATGCATATGTGGAGGATTGGGTCTACTGAGGTCTAGAATCTTCAAAGTTTGATTAAATTCCACTTGATCGTTACGCACGACTGTAGTGAAGTACAATAAACTGGAAATGTTTTGATCTATTTCAGCAACGTCGAGGTGTCTGAGGAAGGAATTTTCTTTGAGCATCGACGCTATTTTTATTGCACCCTAAAAAGTCACTTAAATTATTTTTGAAATCACGGTTTTACAACCATAATGGTGAGCTTTAAGATTGAATTTATATTTACTTTGGCTCCGATTTTGTTTCCATTTATTCGAAGACTTCGTAGTTGTAACTGCTCACTTTTCTGGTACATGTAATTGACTCCGCATTCTGCAATATCGTTATTCTGTACGTTGAGTTCCAATACGTTTTGATGTTTCTGAAGAAAATGTACGAAACGATGTAACTTAATGACTGTTTGAACACAACGTATATTAAAGTGAAGAAAAGTCATTGTGGAAAAATTTTAATGAATATTGTATGTGTGTCTGAACAGATTTTTAAAATTTCTATTCTTTTGATAAAAAAAGTAAGAATGTTTGAAAATGAATGAAAATATTTGAATCTCTTATCTTTACCACTATGTTATCAATAATAGATGTAAATCCGTCACATTGAATCTTGTTATATGCTAAATCAATACTCGTGACGTCGTGATTTTTGCTTAAAAAACAACACAAGTCAGGAACGTCCCTATCTTCAAAGCAACGTCTGCAAAATGTTTAGGAAATTTATTACTTAAAATTTATTACTCCTTTCGATGTTTAATTTCATTGATATTTCATTGTTAATCATTAAAATACAGTTGAGATATAACTCAGCGGTAAGACTACCTTGCAACTTTTTATTATTTTCTTATTATTACAATGCAAGAGCCACTAATACATTAAGTATATTTCCATGTAAGCAATGACAATGTCAAATACAGTTTTCAAAGCAGTCAAGAGTTGAGTAATGTCGACCTTCTAATTCGATGCCTAGGTGATTTCACTCAAAATATCTATAGTAATGATACTTTAAACGCTAAGGTGTTCAATTCGGCAGCTTTTGTTATACTCAAAAAAAAAATTCCCAAAATTGACCCATTTTTTTATGCGCCTTACCCCTTAAAATCTAAGCATAAATTTATTGTGACATTCATCGAACCCAATCCTTGGAAAAAGATCGTTGCCCTGAAGGACCAGTTTCCTAGTTCCATCGTAACGTTTTAAACAGAAACAGGCCAGGAACAATTCGTTCATGATAATTTCAACTTTGCAACTTGTAAGGTTCTTGGGAATAGTCGGTAATTTGACCCTTCTCTTATTCACATGGACTGGAGTCCCAATTATCAAATCCTTATCAAAGTCCAACTTCACGTTTTCTTTTTCCATATTCTGGCCTTCTTAATCCTGTCGAGTATCACTTATATTTTACTCGATTACTTAATTTTCACTACAGATTATCAATCTTTAAAATGAGATTCTTTAATCACTAGACTCCGCAAACTTTTTGCAACGATCAACATCACAAAGCACTTCCACGTTACAATGGTACGATGTTAAATTGTCAAATCACTTTTGTTCTATTGTTTTCTTCACAGCTTGACATTTTGGAAAATGGAACCATCTCTACCCCCTGGTGTACTACTTCCAGATGTCAGTGATGATATTGATGAGGAAGAAGAAGATACATATATCCCGACACTTGAAGATATTTTCAAAGGTAAGTATGTACAAGTGGAAGACAAAGTGAACAAAAAAATTGAGCACTTTTGTTAAAATTACCCAGCATATTGTCGAATGGATGCAACCTCCAGATTACAGAACGTTGAACATATACCACTCTCACAGAGCGATGCCTGGATGATAGCTGCGAAAATCTTAGATACGTCCACATTGACAACCACTGACACTGGCATGCAATTTATAAAGTTCCGTCGAAGAGCTATCGATTTTAACCAGTATCTACAGTTTCTCGAAAATATCGCTCAAGAGAAAAATCTAGATTTTGAAGAGTTGAAAGATAAGCTGACAGAAGTAGGTCTACCAGTAAACCCACTCGATAAAAAACCAGTCAGACGTGTCATCCAATAGCTTCTTATTTACACAATTTATTTTACATAATTTATTATACTTTTAAGTTTGCTGAAGACTTCATTACATTATATTTACATAATTGTTGATAATTTTTCTCTGATCGCCTAAATAATAAAATTAAGATTTAGAAGCCTAGAAATGCATCGCTAATACGACTCATATTTTCAATGTATATTGTTTGGCGTTTTTTTTTCATTTGCGCAACAAAAGAATCGACATCATTTTCTCTCCATAAAGAAAAGTGTACACGAAATAATGGCAAGCTTCAAATAAACATATTTTTAAAAAACCTTAAAATCATACAAAGCTTGACCACCTGATATGAATAATCAGTTCTGGTAAAATTTTAAAAATAGCGTTTCGAACGCATAATGTTTTCCGGCTTCGACACATTTCTCTCTTGGGCTTTTACTACTATCAAAAATAAACTTTAACAAGCAGTCGCAAACTGATTCTACGACAATGATTAACAACTGTATCCCTCGATTCCTTTGCTATAATAAACTTTCATATTTTATTATGTCGATTCAATTATTTCTCTGAATCCACTTGAAACCATCCCTGATAACTCCAAGACTTGCTCTACTGAGGAAACAAGCTATTAGCTGATACTCTGGCATAGTTCGTCGTCCACAGGAACGCGTTGACAAGCTGCGGTGATAGGCGTCACGACGTAGGACTTCATGATTCGATTCACTTGCTTTCGAGTCATCCGTACTATTTTTCCGACCTTCGCACATGACTTTCGTCGTCAAGCACAAAACCCATTGTAGAATCTAAAAATAATATATGTTTAAATTTATTTTATACAGTAGGATATTATTCTTTTTAGTACCATAACCGTAAAATTCGATTTTATGGACTGTTTTTAGTACGTAAAAGTAAATTTCACGGACATAATTACTAAAGCGGCTACACGCCTACACACTAGTTGAATACTATACTACTGGTTACGAATTTTACGGCAAAAGTACTAAAAAATAACGTTGACTTACTTCGTAACTTGGAGGAAGTTTACTGTCCTTCTGTAGCCAAGCACTCGGAGCCCATAAGTATAGTTGCATTATCGTTGCTGCCATCTCTGTATTGAGACGCTGAAAATTTAATGGATATTCTCAGTAACTTATAAATCAATTAACTCGTGTAAATATACATATGAATTTAAAATGTACCTTGTACAAACTTCGAGTTAACATATTCTGCACCAAGGCACTGATTATGGGTGGAACATTTTCAGGCAATGCTGGTAAATCTTTTTCATTGTAATTATGATTCTTCAATGATGTTGTATTTCCCGAGCTCCCATAAAAAGGATTCTTCATTCCGAAAATTTCATAAGCGATAGTGCCAACAGTCCAAAGATCAGATTTTGTATAATTAATACTCGTAAAGGGTCCTGGTTCAGCATTTATTACTTCAGGGGCCATCAGTGCTGCATTTCCTCCCTTATCGATATCATGACTATTATATGGAAGATAAAGACCATGAGTTTTATCCGCGAGACAACTTCCAAAATCAGTGATCACCAACGTTGGACAATTGTCAGATTCTTCTGACAAGTCAAGTAGTATGTTATCGCTCTTCAGATCTCTGTCAATGAAGTAAGAACAATTTCATTATTTAATTACGTTAATAATCTCAAGTAAGAACATATACATGTTTTATTTTGTAAACTTTTGCTGTCTCAATTTCTTAAAAATATCTTTAATTATCAATGATAAAGTAAAATTTTATTTTCAAAAAATCATTTAGTACCTGTGTGCAATTCCGTGCGAATTCATATGAGAGACGCCTTCGAGCAATTGAGCGAGTAGTAAAATTGATTCGCGAGTTCTGAGTTGTTGACTCGATAAATATTGCGTTAAAGTTGTGCTATATCTGAAACAAATCGCAAAATTGTAAAAATCATAAGTTTCTTTTATAACGTATCGTTAATAAACCATTAAATATTTGAAGTCACTTTTTACTCCATTTTTATAATGCGTATATTGAAACATTGTTAAATACTCAAAATGTATAAAGAAAAAACTATTTTCTTATTTGTAGAAATATAAAAAGATACCTTTTCATCAGTAAAAATAAGCTCATATTTCGACCGGACCCCTGTGGATTGAGTCTCTCTGGCAAAGCATCCGGAAAAATTCTTAGCGAACCTGGTAACGAAGGAACACGATCTGCGAAAACGGAGTACATCGCTACAATATTTGCATGCGGTGGCAGACTTGCCCTGTTATTAATCATTTTTTGTTCCCAATGTGCGAGTTCTTCATTTTGAAAGCGTTTACGTGCTGGAACGGTCTCTCGATGCATAGCTCTGAGAATTGCTAATGCATTTGACTCGGCATCATAGTTAAACATCATTTTGATTGCCAAAGGAAAATTTGATGCATCTTTATTGTTCTCTACAACAATCTCTTCGCCATTCTCAGTTTTCAAATGATTGAAGCGAGTAGCATAAACTACACCTGAACAACCTTTTGCGATTACTGGGCCAATCACAAAGTTTTTTAAATCAACCTTCTCATTTTCCATCGATGCAATTTCATAATTCTTGTCATTTTGTGGACGATTCCATTGTAGTTTTGAAACTGCCTCCTGATTAAAATTTTTACAATCATTTTTTACTTATAATTCAATAACACAAATTATCAAAATAATGAATACATTCTACTGCAACTTATACGTGCTAATTAATAAATGTAATAAAAGAAAATAATATTGTACATCAATGTATATCATGATATACATCGATGTTCAAAATGATATACTTATTGAAATTGTAATTCATGTGCCACCACGAATATACTCCAATACATAATTTGTTTACATTGCATGATATTAATTACACGTCATTGTATATATTATATGCCTTAATATTACTTTAAAAGTAAAAAGTAGTCGCATAAGAGAAAAAGCATATTCCTCACATAATTATTAAATAATTATTTTCATAAGACTATTATATTAGTTTTTGTAAATGTTTTCATATGTAAACAACTCTAAACAAACATGTTTACATGTTTCAATATCATGTTTACATATATAAAATTGATCGGTAGGAAGAAAATGTAAAAATGTCCTTTGGAACTAAAAATACATACCCTGATTTCCCAACACACACCTTCAAGTTCATCTTCCTTGGTAAGAATGCCAGTGCCAGATGCCAGTGACACACCGACAAGAGCAAAGAATGGAGCTGAATCACCATACAGTAATCGACTTGCAGTACGACGTCTCAAGTCACTAGAGAGGCTGTTGGTTACTCGTTTCAAGATGTTATCAACAAAAAGTCTTCGTGCATGGGCACCCAGGAAACTGAGAGGTCTCGACGATATCGAGACATTCTCTGTGCCCGTTGGCACACGGCCCTGGGACTTCCCTGTGAAATAATATTCTACGTTTCATTCTGATCTAACTTGGTTGATTGTTCTAAAATAGTTTTGTTTATCTGGCTCTTAAATACATAATTCATTTATGATATTAATAAATGGAGGTAAGAAACATCGTAAGAAATATTTGACATATTTTACTTACCTACCTCGGCAACGTGTATCTTGCCAACCTGAGCTCTCTGATAGCAGGTATTGTAGCGAGGCTCCGGATTCCTGATGGAACGTATGAGAACCCGACCATTTTGAAAAAGACGACTCGCCGCTCTCCTGATCGACATCTCTCCTTGTTCCGGAGCCGCTAATGCCCACCGAGTGAGACTCGGGTCCCAGAAGACACTCTTCAGGACTGTGGGCAGACTGTAGAACCGTGTCGACTCAATTTTTCACGACTTTTTACAATACCGCGCATTATCAGAAAAACACTACTCACTGACAATGCACCAGGGGGCGAGGAAGGAGAATCAAAACCTTGATTTTCCTCTGAAAAGTAAACCAATAGTCTTCACGATAACAAAGTGTCACCAACTGACGGCGAATATGCTGTAATGACTTTTCAGACTCAGTCCTTCTTACCTCGCTTATCGGTGCCTTAAATTTCGACGGGGATTACAATGACACTCTCAAGACGATGTACGCAGTTTCGAACTATTACGATCCTGGGGCGAATCGACTCGAAGGTTATACCCGTTGTACCGACGTCATGGTAGCGGATCCCTGAGATGTTACCTTATGATACGAAAACGATAAAGATAGAATCCCTCGACATATAACTATAAGCATGCACGCATATATATATATATATATATATATATATATAATTGGCAAAACCGCACTTTACTTTGTGCGTAAGCAGTTTTCAAAATAATATATATATAATTTATTAATTATGTATATATATGTATACACACACCTATACATAATGGTAAATATGTCTCTCTGATCCTCTGAAATCACTATTTTTCGTTTTTAGTGAAGATACAATAATTGGTTTACGCTTTTTATAGCCTATATATGTATAAAGCTCACAGCTGCGCTCTCCTCTGCTATATATGTATAGCAGTGTCAAAATTGACTGTCAGTCAAAATGAGTGTCGTCGCGTATTGTCCAAGATGGCGTAACAGTAGTATGCCACAAAATGGACAAAAAAAGTACATATGTGTATCCCTGCAAACACAGAATGTAACGGTAATAGCATTGTTCGTTTTGTATCATGGGAGCGACTCTGAGTCGCTCCAATCGCTTAAATCTAAAGGAGCGACTCGGAGCAGTCCAGGTATTGCAAAACGAACAATGCTAATGTAACATTTATATAACTATTACTTATTGTTACATAAATGTTACATAGTCGTTATATATATGTACCGCGCAGTTACTTTTGTGTTTGCTCGGTATGTATGCATTTTTAATGTACATACAGATTCAAATGTACAAATGTTTATAATATGTTAGCGAAATCCGATAGAAACCGATTCGTTATTAATCAATCCGATAGAATCCGGAAGTATGGAGAATTTCCAATTGAATCCCATCAGGTATCCATCACATTTTCCTACAAAAACCCGCATTTCATTTCAATCATCGCCTACCGATTGAATCCCATTTATCCTCGTCTGGAATAAAAACCCATTGATTCTCATTCATTTTCTTATGGCTATGACTGATTATTTAAATCCGAATAGGAGTCAATTAATGGGAAACAATCGGTGATATCAAGTCTTTCATTCAGGATTAATAAACCCAATGTCGCATTTTTAATCGGTTTTGTAAGAGCCGCGCTAGCGTGCGATTGTATCGATACAATCGATTATCGATCGATACGAGATTGGCAGCAGTGGGCTCGACCTAACCTGCTATGTCGGTTCGATATGTCGGTTATTAGTCGCCGATCTATAAGTCCGTACGCTGTGATAACGCGAGTTCTTAAGATTAGATAATTAGATTTGTAAAATAGTACGTATAGTTCAAGTCGGGCCTGAAGCACGGATACGAACTTTTGAGCAAGTTCGAGCTCCTGCAAGCGAGAACCGGGCGTCGGACATCATTATGGGAATATTCGGTCCATACATCGTTCTGGGAAGACGAGGCGACGTCCATTTTGTGAAAATCCTCGTGCGCCTGGAATAGACTGTGAACACGTCTGACGATTATATATATGGCGTTCCTGATTGAGAATAAATAGTTATCATTGCTAAACTTATAATATATATATATATATATATATATATATATATACAAAAATATTTATTGAACGGAGAGATATAGGTAATGCTCCAAATCGTCTTCGACATTTTAATAATCACCACCCGCCCCTAACTACAGTTTCAATGGGAATGTTTGCTTATCAAAAACAAAGATTTGAGGATTTTTTTTATATTAATTTTATTTATAACTAAAGTAAAATAAGAGAATATATACACATTTACAATAAACAATTATGGCAAATAGTTGAAGATAAAACGGTTGAGATGTAGGCAAAAGGTATATATATAGACTATCGAATAAGGGATTTTTTAATCCTTGCCATTTTATACGATGTCTCTAGATAATCTGCGTACAACGGGAATTCCGTTAATAAATACGATTTCATCTCATAAAATTGTTTCACCAAAATATTATTTAAATGACGATCAAAGTAATTAATGTCCCTTATTATAACGTCATATGCTGAGAGGTTAGGACCAAGCATCAGATGTTTCATTCTTTGTATTTCATTTTCATGCTGTTTTACGAATTCTGCATGATTTATGTCGTCGATATAACTGAAGTAGTCGTTCTTAACGGATGACATACACCACCAATTATCTACGTTTATGCCAGCAACCATCCTTTTAAACGTATGCTTGTATAATGACTTACGTTTAATTTCAAGCATACTCATATTTAGATAACTCATATCTCGACACGGAACATTTATAATAGACAAAATATCCGCAGATATTGCAGACTTCCACTGCAACAGTCGTTCTACAACGTGTACAGAGTTCTCGTGCAAAGATGAAATGGCATATTGTAGCGGTGTCTTGTTGTTTATGCTCATCATGTCGACCTCAGCACCATGCTCCAACAATAACTCTGTGCAAGCAATACTTCCGCAATCGGCTGCCACGTGCAAAGCTGTACTTGAAGTAATATCGCCACGGTAATTAATATCGATGTAATTTAACAATTCTTGTGCGACATTTTTATTGTCGTACATTACAGCAGAGTGTAGTAAGCTGACGTCGTTACCGATAAGCATCAACATGTCGTAGTCGTAGCCAAATTGAATGAATAATCCAATAATCTCTTTCGGGCCAAATTTCACAAAATTATGCACCTCCAATCTACCAAAGTAGTTTGTGGAGTCAATTTCATATCCGTGTTGAAACATTAATTGAAGGATTTTAAATATTGTTTCTTGACCTTCCTCTACTTTCCTTTTGCTGTTTCTATCGTTAACTACCTCGGCAACTGAAATTCTTGACTTACCCATATTTTCTAGGAGTATAAAACTTGGGAGAGAACCTCGGAAATCTTTCGAATACATGTCGCTTCCGTGTTTCAGAAGTATTTCTACGCTGTTGAAATCCCCATTGAAGCAGGCTATGTGTAAAGGAGTGATATCATTGTTGTTCCTTTTATTCACGTTAAAACCATATTTTGACAAAAGTAGTGTCAAGATTTTTGTTAAACGTAGATCTGTGGCATGGTGTACTGCTAAATCGTATACATTGTAAAATTCCATTCTTCTTTTAAATGCCTTAATTTCGTCCACCGTGTCTTCATCGTTCGATAATCCCCTGCATAACAAGTCGATACGACTTTGTTCGTAATGCATTTTTGGCGTAATCTCTTTTTGTGTGGCGTTTTCTCTTTGTCCGTATAATCGATCCATCGTTGATAATATTAAATGCACGACCAGTGTGATACACTGAAACTCTGATATATGTTGAATGTTGCTCCAGCGAAACTTGTCGGAAACTTGTTGAAGGCTAGCTTATTGCACGATGAGACTCTCTTGTCGACTGCCTCTGATCGCTCTGATCTATATAAATAACGAAGGTACAGCCAGAGATGACTAACCTACTAATCTCTGGCGCAGTAGCATTGCGCATTTAGCGGTAACGTGGGGGAAGGAAGAGCCGAAGACAGCCGGAGTTTTGTCCCGGAAATGCATATGCTTGCCGGTAAAGTTGAATAGAGTTGAGGAACCTTAAGCAATTTATGTCACACAACGACCTAAATTTTAATATAAAAAATGTGAACTAATTTATACATAGAGGAATAAATGCCGTTAGACTCCTTATTATTTTTTAAGGGTGTTCTCCTGAAAAAGCCGGAAGTCAGAATCGGCTTCAACAATTTTGTGGACTGATGACTCCTGCCACCTGACGGCGATTTTAGAAGCTGTGAATATGAACCCGCGTCAGTATGTACCGTGTTGAAACATTTTTACATTTTTAAACATTTTTGACGAAAACCAGATTTGACATTGATGGAGCGCGTTTTTCGCTAATTTTCTGAGATTTAACGTCTCCCAATCGGTTTAATTTTTATCGAAATTAAACATTATTAAACATATGAGGTGGAAAATTCTTCATCTTTTCAAGCTCTACAATTTTGTTTATGTGATATTTCGCTATATCTATTTACCGAAATTTGCGGTTAACAATTTTTTTATTAAAAATAATAATATAATTCAGTAAATATTCGTTTCGAAAAATCAAACTTACCTGATATATATTTACCGCTCCTTCAAATTCAAAAATAAAAACAATGTATATAAACACAATAATAAATTACATACATATAGAAAGGAAATTGTAATCTAAAGAACTGTTCAGTCTGTGAGTGAAAACCAATAATGACAAGTACGTTATTAGAAAATGCCTGATAGCCAAGCGTGCTTTGCGATTTCAAGCAATTCAATGCTGAGCATGTGTTTTCCAATAAATGCTGTGATAATGCTGAACACATATCATGCTTTT
>JAPYZR010003949.1:0-13189 GCA_030522945.1 Trichopria nigra
CGCGCAGAAATCGACAGGCCTGAACACGTGCACCGTGCCAATTCTGCACGCTCGCGATGCAAATTTCGGCACGGTGTAGTTACTGAAAATGCTATAAGGTACATCTTCATGTGACAATCGTAGCTTTTTTCGTTTGGCTCTATACTGCACCAGTGCACACCGAATGTACTCCTATATGGTTTTTCTCACTCGAGTTTCGAGTGACGCAGAGATGCACTTTGTGGAAAAAGACGGACAAACCTGGGCAAGTTTAATTACAAATTTATATAGCAAACCGAGAACGCAATTTATTTCGGCGCCGGCGGAATTGCGCTCGTGTTAATTCACACATGTATACGAGTTTTCGAGCGGAACATAGAAATGCAGTTTTATTAGAATCCACTATAAGCCCTCGAACAATGAAGCAGGAAAGCGTCTTACATTTAGGCCGGGGCGTAATGAAAACTACGCTTTGAAACTTTTCGTCTATCCCCTACTGTTTATCGACATACCAGAAAGACAAAGGTTAGAACATATATATCAGTCTCGAGATTAAGTTTTCATCCGGTTACGGTCTTTTCACATTATATACATGTTAAGTCTCACTTATTTACCACAGACTATTTATAGATATGAAACTATACATGAAATTACGAATTCATGGTTGTATGCTCCAGTGGAGTCAGTGACGTCAAGAATGAAGTAGGCGTCGAGTAAGTAATCAAAATGGCAGTTGCGTTTAACAAAATGGCGGCCCTATTAAACGTCGTTCAGCGGAACCCATCGTTTTCGTTACCATCGACTGTATTGTTGGGACGATCAATAAGGCAAATAAATGTTGGGACGTCATCATCATCGTAAAACCGTTAAAAAATAAAAATAAAAATTTTATACGACCAATACGCACGAGTACTTTTGAGCGTGGGTAGAGAAAGCGCATCTTGCCAAAAACTCGAAACGGGAACCAGACCCGACGAATCGTTCGCGTTCGACGTAGTCGGGGGCACCCCTCGGGCATCGCCATTGGTCGAGGGTTCGTCGTGACGTCACGCAAGTAACGTGCACGTACGTAGCGGCGCGAAACACGCGGAGCTTCAGTTCTCCTCAGTCTGCCCTCATCCGCCGGTTCGCAGTGAGCACGCGACATTCAGCGAGCTCCGAAAAACCCCTCCGGTACTCCCTCTTTTTTCACGGTTCCGGTGTACCGCATCCGTCAACAAGGTAAGTCGTTGCAGACATTTTCAAAATTACGATACTTTAAAAAAAAAAAAAAAAAAAATTGTCTCGAAAAAAAATTTTTTTTTTATTTTATTTTGACTAATATTGTCCTGTGATTGGCTAAAACCGTCAACAGGTCTAGTGAAAAATTACCAGGGAGTGTTTAGAGTAAAAAACCATCGGTGTTACACTACTATTCTTCATGGTTGCACTGAAGTCAGTTACTCGTGATGTGTGTTGTTTTTTTTTTTTTGTGAAATTGACACAAAATTGAATGTCCAGTAATTTTTTTATTTTGGAACCTGGACGTCTAGTGTCTGCTTGTTTTATGGCACGGACATTTATGGTGTTCGTTCGTCATAATGTTTCGTAATTCTTCGTTTCGCGTTTTACGCGCGCTAACGACTGAGGAGGGTGATCTTTAAGAAATGGAATAGTACTCGTCTGTATAGCTTGTTTGGTGATTTTAGTGATCCAATTGAAAACGTTACAAAACATTTTATAAGCAAAAAGTATATAATTATATCGTAGTATACTCCGTGGTGGATATTCGTAAAGTCCAGTGGTAACGTCGGAAAATGTTGCTGATATGATTTTATCGGTACTATTATAAAAGACGTTATGAAACGGGAGTGACAGAAAATTCTAGAATTTTATAAAATTTAAAAAGAATTTTCGATTTTTCTTAAATTGATTTGTACCTCGTCATTTTTTACCATCTTCAATGCAATTGGAAACTGTAAAATCCTGCGACTTCGTAGGGTCATAATTTGTAATTTTACTTTTGTACAAATTTTTTATTTGTTTGAATGAATTTTAAATTTGTTTGAATTTTTACATTTTGATGTACTCGAAAATTTCGAAACGTCCATTGTATTCATAAAGTTTGACGAATTGCATGAAATTTCTGCGTCAATTCATTTTTTTTATTGTACACAGCATCTATTATTAATTTACAGGAAAATACTCGAATACCGACGATGATATCTATCGTGAAGGGGTAAAATGAAATTTGTAACAGGTTAAAAATTTTAACGGTTTTTCAAATATTTAAAAAATGTTTTCCAACTATATTACTATAGTTGAGGATATCAGGAAATTATGAGGTTTTTTACTGAACTTTCATAAAAATAAAAAACATGACCGAACGGTTATCGAAAAATTTTGGAATATATACAGTAATTTTTTGTTTTTGTTTTGTATATATCAGGACTGTTTGTTATTATTTTGCGTGGGGCAAACAAAAAGTCGTTTAAAAAGTTTTGATTTGTTAAAAGTTATATATGTCGTGACTTTTAACAAAATATTAGAAGACTTTTTTTTAAAATACTATTGAACTTTTACCAGTTTTTGATGTTTTAGAAATAGTACTTTTGACGTTTGTTCGTTTATGGTTTTTTTAATGAAATTGGATAAAAGGACATTTTAGAAAAGATGAATAAAGAATTAAACGAAAATTGACGAAATTTTGAAAATACGCTGGTAATATCGGAAAAAACCTAAATTATTGAGATTCTTGTAATATTTCATAATAGTTTTGTAATAGTCGGGAAATTACTTTGATGATTGATAATTTTTAAAATAGTTTTTCGACAGTGTTTCTCCACAGCTTTTTATAATATTTACGAGAGTTTTTTTTCAGTTTTCTTCAGCTTACTTGACATTTTTTTTACGGGTTCCATGATTTTTTCAAAATTTACCCCGGTATTTTTCAAGTTTTCCTATAGTTTTTCTTTCAGTTTTTGAACCGCTTTTCGACAGTTTTCCCACAGTTTTTCCAAAGTTTCTCAAAATTTTTCGATGATTCCTGGATAATTTGTTGTTTTCAGTTTTCCGAAGTTTTTCCACACTTTTCCAAACTTTCCCCACAGTTTTTCTTTTAGTTTGTTTTTAGTTTTTCAACAGGTTTTCGACAGTTTTTCCAAAGTTTGTCAAAATTTTTCGACGATTGCTGGATAATTTTTTGTTTTCAGTTTTTCGAAGTTTTTCCACACTTTTCCAAACGTTCCCCACAGTTTTTCTTTTGGTTTGTTTTTAGTTTTTGAACAGTTTTTCGACAGTTTTCCCACAGTTTTTCCAACGTTTCCGAAAGATCCCAAAGTTTTCGACAGTTTCTAGATAGTCTTTTTTTTCAGTTTTTCGACATTTTTACCCCGGTATTTCCAAATGTTTCCCACAGTTTTTTCGAAGTTTTTACGCACTTTTCCAAAGTTTCCCATCAGTTTTTCTTTGAGTTTGTTTTTAATTTTTGAACAGGTTTTCGACAGTTTCCCCCCACAGTTTTTCCAAAGTTTTCGATAGTTTCTGTATAAAATAGTTTTTCGACAGTGTTTCTCCACAGCTTTTTATAATATTTACGAGAGTTTTTTTCAGTTTTCTTCAGCTTACTTCACATTTTTTTAAAACTATACGTTTTACTCTTCAGTTTTTAATAAAATTTTCCCACAGTTTTTCAATCAGTTCTTCCAAAGTTTTCCAAAGTTTCCTCAAGTTTTCGATAATTTCTACATATTTTTTTTAGTTTTTGACGGTTTTACCATAGTTTTTACCAAACTTATCCCATTTTTTCCGAAGTTTCCCAAACTTTTTCAAGTTCCCGAGAATTTTCTGGATGTTTTCCGTATTTCAACATTTTCCCCAGTTTTCAACATTTTTCCGACAGTTGTTCAACCGTTTTCCCTTTGTTTTCTAAAATTTTCAGTTTTTGAACAGCAACTTTTCAATTATTTTTAAAACCGTTGTCCATCATTTTTTTACAGTTTTAAACAGTGTTACCGTTGTTTCTTACAGCTTTTAAGCAGTTTTCAATAGTTTTTCTGTTGATTATAAGTGTCTTTTTCGCACTGGAAAATCCATGTTTCTTTTTGTGGTTCCCAGCAGTAATTTGTGATAATTTTATCTATATTAAATTTCTGTTAAATTCTGCAATGTTATTAAGTTGAGTTTTCGACTGTAAAATAGTTTCCAATAAAATCACGAACGACGAAACAAAGATTCGGTGCAATTTACTGTATTTTACTCAATTATACATATATAGTCTAATTAACTCGCAATTCTGGCGATTTCAGTATTACAATTACCAAACAATTACATGTAATTTCGATTGTTATAAAACTGTTTAGCAATATATATATATAGGAATTCCATTTATTGAACTCCACCGAATTCTCCAATGATATCGAACTAACCTTTTTTCTTCAAAATTGTAGATATCGATTATATTTTTATTGTTTTCACGTATACGGAAAAGTATACCAAAAAATATTGTTCGAGGTCCGAAATGACATCCAAGTAGGTGTAAACACTAAAAAATTGGAATTGGGTGTCATTTCGGACACCGAACATATTTTTTTCTGTGAGGGTTATACACGTTTTACGCATACCGTAAGTACATTCGAATGAAATACTGACATATATATTGTATGTAAAAAGGGTGAGAGTTATCGATTTTTCACGTGTCTAAAGTTTGTCACTCGAGCGAAGCGAGTGTTACAATCACACTATCGTCAAAGATCGATAGTATCGCACATGTTATACATACGATAATTGTTAATATACATATAGGACGTGCGCGGGGATCCGTTTGCCACTACTTTGGCCTTGTAGTGCGTAAAATCAATCATCGCGCACGGAGTGCCAAAAAAAAAAGTTTTGGTCTCCAACGTTACAAACTTCGGCACTGTCAATTCTACTTACTTTACATTTTTTATGGATAAATGTCTATGTAACTGCGAAAGTCTGAAATTTTTATGCAGAATATATATTATAATTAGTAATGTAATTGCAGATCATTCTACAAGATACCATCAAAATTTTTACACATTTTTATCAGTTTCCAATTGAGCGTATCCTTCAAAGTTCAAGAAGCTTATAAACTTTCCGAACCTGTGCGATAAATCATTCAAAATTTTGATTACATTCAATTTTTGTGGAATTTTCCCATTGGAGAAAAAGAAAATAATTTAGAATCATTTTTAAAATGATTATTGAGTTTTGACAATTTTCATTCATCTCCTCAAATTTCATTGTTATACTATCAATTTTGAAAAATTGTTGGTGAAATGTCGCAGGGAAAGCTGTACATTACCTACACTAACATTTTTGAAAAAATTACAAAAGTTTTATTTATAAAATCGTTGGATATTCACTAACACATTTAAAGCATACATATATATATATGTTGCATATATTTACTTATGCTGTATTTACCTTCTTTCATATAAATCATCAAATTTTAATAATAACTTGTAACTTAAATACGTCCGTTCATTTTAAACTTTTAATATGGAACTTAATATATGGAAATTAAAAAAAAATCGTAATTAAAATATTAATTAAAAAAGAATCACCAAAAAAAAGCACTATAAAATATAGATTGACATTTCGTTTAATTTTTACATCAATTAATTACATAAAATTTCTAAAGAATTTTCATTAAAAACTGTCGTATTCAAAAATTTGTTATATATATATACGCACATATGCACATATAAAATTATTTTAATGTTATAGAATAATTAATTGATCATATAGTATATATATTTTTTAGACCCTCCTCACAATTTTTTTAGCATTATTATACATATAAACAAATTTTTGCATAAATAAAAATTACAATTAACATAAAAAAAATTAAATTATTATATATCATGAAAAAATTATTTTAATAATTGAATTACAATTTTATTGGCATTCATTATGAAAAAAAAATTTTGTTGTATTATAATGTAGTATTGTCAATAATCATTTTACTTATTTTGTAATATCCTACCTTAATTTATTATATTTAAATATTAAATTACATTTCATGACGTATGTGTTGTATTGTAAAAATTAGAAAAAAATTATAGGAATTAAAATTTTAAAGAATAATTAAAATTTAAACACAACTATATATGTATATTCGAATAAATTGGAAAATGTGAGTACTGAATGACTACTGACAAAACTATACAAAAATAGATGTTGGGTTGTTTATACATATATTTATGCTCGATAAACAAAAATTTGAACAGGAATTTACGCGAACATGTAACGGCGGAGCATCTGTAATTGTAAAAATTGAAATTTTAATAACGATAAATAAATGTCTGATAATTTAAATGTTTCAAATCTAATGTTAATGATAAATTATTATTCGTTTTGATAAAAATATTTTCTAATGTTTGTATATATAATCAAATAGTCATGTCCGAATTATATACATATAATTCAGTATTCGTTTCTTATACCAATGTATATGCATTTTCTAATATATTTTCCAAATGTTACATTTGACGAATTCCTATAAATTTATGAAACTTTTACGGGCCTTTTTTACGAAAGCGTCGGTATAGAAAAATTGTGGTTTTTAATCCGAAACATTTTAATCCCTCAAATTGGTTCGTTATGCGCATCTACGTAAATTTAGAATAATATACTCTCTAAATTTGAATCTGGACTGGAAAATCGCTATAATTGTCAGCGAATTATAGTCGCTGATTTCACTAGTGATAATAAGTGTACCGCTGAGAATCAGTGAATATAGTCGCTGATTGAATCGCGGTAAACTACTTCTGTTTACTGATTTATGAGTAAAAATGTCACTGAAATCGTCAGTGAAATAAAGTACACTTATATAATTAATCAGTGAAATGCACACAAATGCACAATCTACATATACTATATGTAGATTCATTTTTATTTATTTTTTTAAAATGTTTATTCGTCAACTTTCCGATATATATTTCGGGCCTTTTCGGATGTCTTCGGACTTTATCGTATCCTTTCCGAATTTATAAAATTTTGTAGATTTAAGCAATACGTATTTGTTTAAAAGTATACCATTATAAGCATTGCTTAAAACTTACAAAACGATACTGTAAATACTGAAAAAATATACAAGGTATACAACTATAAGAAAAACTTTGATTTGACGTATTGACTGTCTGAAAATACAATATAAGGAAATTAAAAAATTACAAAAATTTTAAACCTACAATGATGAAAGAGCAAACACTAATTGCTACTGAAAATATTTGAAAATATTTGAAAATAAATTGATAATAAACAAAAATATTGATTCCTATATATTAATATTATAAATCAGGACAAATGCTGAAAAGATAAAAGTATAAAAATGGAAACGCATACAAATACATAATCGCAATTAAATTGACAAATTCATAATTTCTTTACGCAGAAATTTATTTATTTATTTATTTATTTATTTATTTAAATAAACATTTTTATTTTTGTCATCATTCACATTTGTAAAAAAAAAAGAAAACAGAGGTTAAATAATGAAAATAGACGAAAATTATTATCATTCTTCTGACGTATACAACGAATTGTATTTTATTTTATTAAATTTGACTTGATTAATTGATGGATGGAATAATTTTTGCGCTGAATACGATCGAAAGATTTGATTGTAAAAATGTTACCTTTACGATATGAAAATTATCAGTTTGAAAAACGTAAAACTAAAGTTTATTGTTTTATCGTAATTACAAGATCGTAAAATATGCATTTACCAAAATAATAGAAAGTTAAATCCAAAGAAGTGACGCGGAATAATTAAAAATTTTGAAAAGTATATATGTTATCCAATTGATGTCGTTTCGTGTATTATTATTCAGCGTTTCATTTGCATGTTAAATTTTATTGGCCTTTACGCCGCAGCTTATAAAATGGTCGTTTCTGGACACTCGAAACAAAAGAACAAAAAAAAAAAAAAAAAATGGTATAATTGAATAATCTCGGCGAGCAAAGTCAAAAAATAGAACAATAAATTTTAAACAACTATAAACGCAGTAGAAAAGATTCCCATTCTTACAATCCGTACAAAGTTTAGTACAATGAGTATATCTATCCGACTTTCATATCCTCTCGGGAACGCATATAATTTTTTAAGAATAAGGTGACCATTCATTCCTTTGCTAAATGTTTTTAAAATTTTAACTTTCCCAAGAGCTCGATATTTGTTGTATAATTTCATGCGCGCAGTTCGTTCATTCGCCAAAAGTTTTTTTTTCGTAATTTTATATAGTTAAACAAGTTTTATATAATTTCTTATATATAATTTTTCATATTTAATAATCTCTATATATAATTTATATATGAGTGGGTTTATAATTCATATGATGAATTTGAATAATATATATATAGTATATGCAACCATTCGATTTTATTAAATTATATATATAAGACTAAATAATATTTATAATTTATCCTCTTTTTTTTCTCGATAGAGGAAAGGGACATTTTTTTAAACGACGGAACGATGACGTGAATTTAATCAATGATTCTAATCTAAAACCGTGCGTGCCCAGTTTAAACAGAAACTTTATACGTTTATCATTGTTTTCGCTATTATTTTAATCTATATTAAGGTATTTAAAAATATTATATCATGAAGATTTTCTAAATAATATATGTTTATATTATACATATATGAAATGGATGTTGTTATTAACACTTTTCAAATATTAAACAATTTATCGATCGAAGCACGGCCATTTGTTATTATTATACTCTCTATATACAGAAGTGAAATAAATTCCTCATCGAATTTCAGATTATATTATACCTAATAAATCCCGAAAAGAATATAATTTACGATTTTTTGTAATAATTATAGTTATTATTTAGTTTATTCTCCGTATATATGAAATGTAATTGGCTCTCATTCGTCGATAATGGATGGAAGATGTTCGCTGTTAAAATTTCATCGTTTAAAACGAACTTCCTTTTAAAAGGTTTTGCAGGATTTTCAATTTATTCACAAAACGATTGAAAATACAGCGGTTATAACGTATAGTGTAAAAAGCGTCGGAGGGTATTTTTTCGTAACAAAATTTTCAAGAACAACAAAAGCAGGATATGGATTGTGTTAATTAATTATACGTATAAGTTACGTAAAAGTCAGGTTTTATTCAGATTAATTAATATACATACGTTCGAATATTTTGTGTAAATATTAGCTTCTGTTTATTTAATCAGTTGTCGAATGACTGCGAATTTAAAACACATTTATTTTATAATAATCATTTTTTTTTTTTTTTTGATAATAGATTATCATAAAATTAATTTTCATCGTTTTAACCTTAATATTATAAAATAATTTAGAAATACTTATAATAATTAATTACATTATTTAGGCATATATTATTAAATAAATATTATTTAAAATTAAATGTTTTCTAAAAAATAAAAAAAAATAAGAAAAAACACCAATTTGATAAAATATAATATGTAAAATAATTTAATTGTATTACTTTCTTTTTTAATTTCGCATCATTAATTGTGCCTGTGATGAATTAATAAATGGCAATTTCTTGTTCGTCGATATATTGGCTGTTAAATATTGAATAATGCCGGGAATTTTGAGGGTTCGATGTCGACGAAGCCAATTATTAAAATTGTTTTAAAGAATTTAACAAAGGTTTCTCGCCCTCAAATTTGAGCAGAAATAAGCGACACAAAATGATACATATTTGGAATTATTATTCGTTATTATTAATTGGTATATGGCATGCACATTTTTGCTACTTTCAAAGATCGATATATACATTTCACCTGCTGTTATAAAATCGTATCTTATAAATTCAACGAATGATTTCATTAATTTCGCGATACGATATAAGACCGAGCGGAAATTTAATTTTTACTTTTTGATATGTATATTTTGGAAAATCTGTGAATAAAAAAATTTAATTAATTCAATCTGATAAAAGCAAAAAAAAAAAATAAAGAAATATCCACCGAATTTTTAATTAATTTAGTCAAAATTCACTCCCTAGGAAGTAAACATTTATTTCTAACCCCGCATATTCTCCATCATATTATTTTGGGATTAATTAATTGAAAGATTTATTAAAATTACAGTAAAATATGAATGAAAATAAACTAAAATTGATTTAAAATGAAGAAGAATAGATAACAATGAATAGAAATGGATAAAATGAAATAAAAATAAAAAAATTGATTAGAAATTATTTAAAATAAATAAGAATAACGATAAAAATAAATAAAATTAAATAAAAATGTATAAAGATGAATAAAAATAAAAAATGAATAAATTAAATAAAAGTTTGAAATGTTTGAAATAAAAATCCAGTAATTGAAAATGTTTATAAATAGAATCAAATTTTAATTCATTCCAATATATTTCTAGGCGTTTGAATTCTATATTTGTCCATTAATTTTAATCAAGTAATTATTTTCTTGGTTTTTATAAAAAAATTTCTTTAAATTTGCAAAACGAGGATTTGAATTTAATAAATCATATTGGATAGTAAATCTATTTCCAAATAAATTTTTTTTCAGCATATACGTAGTCAACATTTGTCCGTCAATTTTAAGGATTTATTACTTTTAAACGCGTCTAAACGTATCGTCTGTATAGATTTTAAAATTTAAAGATTTTCTCATTTTTGGATTAAAATTTTTCAAAATGATTGAAACAGTGTACTTTTTCTCAAGTTTTAGATTTTACTACTTTTGGATTTGCATGTATATTCGAGCGTAATATATTTTTATTTCTAAAATTGGAATGAAGTGCAATCATGTTTTAGGTAAATTATTTTCGGATCCGAATTTATTGAAAATTGACGCAATAAGGATATTAAAAAATGACGAAACGAATGCATTTTTATTCATTCCAATCCTTATTCGTTTGATGAGTATAAGAAATCTAAAAAAATCAGTGGAAAAAGGAAAAACAGATTGAATAAAGTATTGGAAACGATTAAAGTAAATGAAAAGAAAGTGAATGATTGCAGTAGGCGAGATTATAAAAAGAATTTTAATTTAAAATTAAAACTGAGTAATGAAGAGATGACCAGCAATTTAATGAAATAGCAATAAAAGTACAATCAATTTTTTTTTCATTGAAATTTGTCTGATTAGATTTGTAATTTTTATGGTTAAATTATCTTAGTTAGGTTCAGTATATATATATATATATATATATATACACACATATATGTATATAGTCGATTCAATTACCAGAAATAGATGACAAATCAACGAATCCAAAAAAAAAATGTTAAATATAAAAATGTTATTAAATTAATAGTTAAAAATAATTGAGTTCAATTAAACAATTACATTAATTACAATATAATTTAAAAAGTGGTATTAACGAATTTGTAATCTCGTTCCTTTATCGCGGGAAAAATGAATAATGTAATTTCTACGCATGAAAAAGTTAGCGATAAAGTGACTTTTGAATCATCGTTAATTTAAATTTATTTTATTTCGCGAACTTTTACATTTTTTGGCTGTTTCTTCTTTGTCTTCATTAATGAATCAATGTAAATTCATAAACTGAATCAATTGACATATATAAGACAAATTACATTTATACATACTTTTAACGATAGTTTTGTAGAATCGATTATCGAAAATTTATTTATCATTCCGATTTTTCAAAATATATTTTTTTAGTTTTTTGCTCATCTATTTTTATACGTATGTATAATCTTCTCTACTCCCAATTTACTAATGATCCCAATGCCCAAACGTTTCTGGCAGAAATCAAAATCGACTATATATGAATGAACGGAAATTAAAAAAAAAAAAATTATATATTGACAAATTTATATCAAAAAGAAGTATTGAAATGTTAATTATTCTATTTATTAATTAAATTGCAATCATTGTAAATAGCTATGAATTATAAATAGTAAAAGTAACGATTAATATACATATACATACATTCATATATATATATCTATAGTATATATGTATGTATGTATACATTTAGGATGTACGAAAAATCAGTAAATATGTTCTGTTCATTTTGATCATCGTCGCTTTTCACACACATATATCCGACAATTATGGTCCTTTTCCATTCCCTTCCGTTTTTCAGTCACTTTGAATAATTATCCTAAATTTTCAGAATCCCCAAATATCTACCGCCGCGAGTGATTTTTATGCGAATATATTTTTAAATATACAGTCAAATTCAAATATAAAATCGAACGTTGCGGAAAATGGACAATTTGTATGTTTAGCGAGGGAGGAAATTTCGATTACGGGTGTACAGTAATGCAATTGTAGTAACACACGCTTATGGCAAACCGCGAGTCGATAAATCGGAAATTTAATATAAATGCGGCCGATGTGCATTATGTCGGAGCCAAGATCGACTTTCTTCAATGGCGAGTTTTATCGTAATATTCACAAAATTCAATTCGATTTTATTTCTTGTGCTATTTTGCGTTTCTGTTATTACATTGGATTGTTTTTTTTTTATTTTATCGTTTGTATTTGTTCGTTTTTTTTTTTTTTTTATTTTTCGATCAATTTTATGATATCAGATCAATTTGTACGTTAAATCATTGCGGCACACATTTTTCACATTAAATGTTTTTTTATGAAAATTAATATCCAGGTTTGAGATCGATGCTTAAGAATCTGAACTCGCAGATTTTGAAAAGACAGTTTTAATCTCGATTAAATAACTTTTGACGAATTCGGTCCGTAGTATTGGTTCCGCCATTTGGAATTTCGAAAATCCAAGGTGAAATTCGTAATCAGCGACCACAAAAACCCCCGAGTACCCAGTCTCATCTCGATTGAGTAGCTTTTTACGAATTCGGTCCGCCATATTGGATCCACCAACTTGAATTTTGAATGTATTACGCTCGTGTACGATATTCTACAAGGCTCGCTGAATACATTTTCCGATACTGAATTTTTCGTGTCGAGAGTGAATCTTTTCAGTGTTTGTTTATCGATATCGCGAATTTACTGAAAATATTAACTATAATTGAATTGAATTGAAAAGTTTTTTTTTTTAATTTTTAATTGTCACCTTCCCTGATAGCAAAACGGCAGGTATGTCCGCTTTTTTCCGACAACACACCGGCAAATTGCCCAAAATATGCCGATTTGTGCAATGTGCCGGTGTGTTGTCGGAAAAAAGCGGACATACCTGCTGTTTTGCTATCTGGGTTATATCGCATGATTTTCCCTTTTCTCGTTTTAGTACTTTTTTTTT
>JAPYZR010003950.1:0-22286 GCA_030522945.1 Trichopria nigra
AAAATCTGTTTGAATAGATGACGTTATGCTGAAGAACTTCCACTTTGCTTAATGAAAATCGGTTCACTAGGTTCCGAAATAAAAATTCTTGAATATAGGTTAAAAACGGTCCATTTTGGGCCTTTCGATCGAGGTCATGGGAGCGCAAAGTCACCTTGGGGGCTGAAATTTTGCAGAAAGGCTTATTTTTTAAGGTTGAAAAACATACTACATTTTGGAGAAAATCGGCGACCCCCCCCCCTCCCCCCCCCCACAAAAGTTGTAAAAAAGTAAAAATATTGCCCATATATATACTCTATCGGCTCAGGTCGACTCGTTTTTAAAGTCAATTTAGGGCCAATAAACCGAATTAAAGTCGACATGACCCATCCAAACCAATCGGTCAATTGTCGGTCAATATTCGATCAATTTTTTGCACAAATTAATCAACCGTCGATTTTTGGTCAATTTTCTAAAATCGACCTAAAATCGACCAGCAATATTTTAGGTCGATTCACGATCGACTTTTACAGACTTGACCGATTATCGACCCAGTTAATGAAGTAATGTTCGCTTAACTTTTGGTGAACTTAGTAAAAGTATACCAAAAATCGACCAACAAAAGTTCGGGACAACGTACGGTCGACTTTAACAAATCGACCGATTATCGACTCAACCAAAAAGCATTGTTCGGTCAATTTTCGGTCAACTTCGTAAAAGTCAACTGAAAATTGAGCGTGGTCCTTCGAAATCGGACAAAAATAGACATATAAAGAAGTCAACTGAAATTTCACCAAAATTGTTTTCTGCTTTCAGTCAATTGACGGTTAACAATGAAAAAGTCGACTGTAATTTTACGGAAAATGTTCCCGGTCAATTTTGAATCAATTCCATGCATAAATCGACCAATTTCTTGGTCGATTTTCGGTCGATTTTCGGATGAAATATTCATAACTGATATTACCAATCAAGCCTATTAAGTTTTATTCGAAATTATTGTATTTGATGGAAATTTTATTATACGGATAAAATATTTCATTTATTAAAATAATGTCATCACTATACATTTTTAATTATTCTAAAGAATACAATTATATCCATTTTGTGAGTTAATTTTAAACCCCTGTTTTAAATCATATATGCATTATTATAAGCTCTTTTATGCATGTACACGTGATTTACATATATAATCTGATAATCGACATGCTATACTAAATTAAAGCAACAAATCAGTATGTTCGAAGTGCCCCTTCTTTTAGTTCTAACTAAACACTATTTTAAAATATTTTGTCCAATAATAAAAGAATACTATATATAAGATTTTTTTTTCTTCACTATAATATTCGGTATTTTATAGTAGATATAATATTTATTTTAAGGATAAATAAAAAATCGTTTTAAAAGACGATGTATTGGAACTGATGGTTTGATTTTGATCGCCATTACTAGTAAACAAGTTTCATGTTATAAACAAAATACAAAATTTATATAAACAATTAAAATATAGCAAAAAATTAAACAGGCGAAGTATTTTTTCTTTTTTTATAATCCTTGACATTTAACGAATATACTCTTCATATTTTATTTCTACATTACATAATAAATATATTATATATATATATAGTATATTTTTTTTTTTTTTCTTTTTTTTTTTTTATTTTTACGTCCTGTTTTCGGGCCATATGGCCGAAGGGCGAGCTTCAGCGAAATTCTGTTTTACAGCTAACCCTCCCTTTTTTTTACAAGTAATTACAAGGTATGTACATCACCACCGCCCAAGTGCCCCATCTCTCTCTCTCTCTCTCTCTCTCTCTCTCTCTCTCTCTCTCTCTCTCTCTGTCATTCATCCGTATTTACAGCAGTGCCCTCTGTAGGCGCATTCGCTTAGTCGACAATGCAGGAATCTAGGAAAACCCGATTGTGAATTGTCCTTTCATTTTGGAACCCCCTTAATGGAAAATAAACTACCCATCATTATTTTCTAATATATCTGTTTAGAAAAATATGCTTTATTCAGTTTGGCGCTTCCAGTACATCGAGTCGATGCTTCGGTTGCAACATTTACAAATACAGTTTTTATCCATTGATAAGTTCTACGTCTAACGCTACAATAGTCAACAACAAATGAAATAACAATATACCAAGATTTACGTCAAAGTATCTCGGAAATGCATGCAAACTTTCTTGTTCTTATCTTATAACTTTTCTTTTTTTACGACATTGAACGAACTCAATCATCTTAACACTTTGTCGCAAATCTTGCCTATCCGATGATAGATAGTTAGAGCCATGGAGTCACGAATCCAGTCCCACTGCCATTCAGATTTTACTTCGTGATTCGCGTGAATGTCGAAGCCGTCGGATTTGGCATTTAATTCCTAGTGAAACCGCCGATTGACAAATACTTCCGACGATGTATCGTTTCGATCAGTTTTCTTACGCTAAAACTGAACCTTAGGTCATCGAAAAAAGAACTATTACAATTTAGATAATTTACTTCAATATATCTAATGTGTATTGTTTTTGTGCATTTAATTTATAAAATATGTTCCTTAATGAAGACTTGTTTTCTATTTAAAGAACGGCACCATAAACATTATATTTAACACGTGCTAAATATAACATGAAAAATTAATTTTAGATATATTGAAGTGCACACCTTTCCTCGTCATTTTGTTTTAGTAAACATACGATGAAATAATTGATGAGCGATAAGATAGTAGAGAATCTAGACAATAATAAACTTTCAGTACTTAGAAATGATTCTTTTCTCGCTTTCTAGCATCGCACATTCAAGAATGAATGAATCGAATCATATGGAGTATACGAAAGCATACTTTATGGGGAGAATACGAAAATTGTCATGCTACTAATTTTTACTAACTACAATCGAAATACTTGTTTAAAACCATTGGCTTCTATACACTAATAAGTTCAATGACTTTAATACTTTGAAAATCGAATCAGTGCAGTGAAATGGACGACACTCGAAAATGATAATAAAATGATTCAGCCCCCTTAATCGCAGTGATTTTATGATTTTACTTTGCTAAAATCGAAACAATGCGATACGAATTTTCGAATTCTCCAAAGGAAAGTCTTAATGGGCATTGTACCAGTACGTTAATTCGAAAATGAAAACTTTTGCTTAGCAATTTACAGTTATCGAATCACAATTTAATTGTCGATTCTTAGTATATGATTATAAAATCACTCTTTATAGTAGTAATCGATTGTCAACTGAAAATCGAGAGTCTATTAATTGATCAACTGCTCCAGATATATTTTTGTCAATGGAGCGTTGATCTACTCAGACTTAGGTTGACCGAACTTTAGGCCAGATTGTTCTTGGGACACCGATCCCAAGATGCTCACGCGTATCTTCCTTGCAGCTTGCAAAGTCACTCAACTGACAATGACGTTCAACTAAGAGCGAGCAGTGGCTCAACAGTCATGCGAGATTTTCTTGCTTTTTCCTCTTGATAATTCTTCATCTTCATCAGTTTCAATTTACTCTTACTTAGTTTCTTTTGTGGAACTTCAGTCGTGGTCAGCATGAGATCGAATTCTCCTTCTTCCTCTAACATTCTCAGTGTTTCCATGATGTTCCTCGGTTGTTCTGTATCACGTCCAGCGCTGCTGCCATTCTTGTTAGCGTATACGACTGAAAGATGCGAAAAACTTGACTTTGGTGGTGCCGTGATATCAGCGAAATCACGGAAATTCGCAAAGAAATCACCTGCCCTCAAAGGCTGAGGTTTTGGATTTTTATAATAGCTAGATCTCGTACGTGTTGTTTCATGATAGTATGGACTGAAAGATTGATCGATATTATACTCATCGTGATCTTTCTCCTCGGGATAGTAGGTACCACCTGTAATTACTCCGAAATTACCCGATCCCAATAGTGTAGGTTGAGAGTCCTTGTTAGTACTAGCGGCTGCTTGGAATTGTCGGTCTCTTTGCAAATATCCTAAGAATCTGCTTGGTCTATAACGCTGTTGGTGTTCTGTATAAGGCAAGCGATGATTGCCAAATAGTTCAGCAAATGAGGGGAAGAAGTTTTGACTTTCGGTTTCGAGATTCTTTTCTGCAGATTCTGTCTTTTCTGACTTTTGTGAACTGTCATCTACTTGATCCCGCGATAGACTTTTGGTAACGTGGACGATACTTTGTTCCGGTTTTACTGAAACTATAACAACTGGTGGTGGAGGTTGTTCTTCAGGACGAGTATCTACTTGACGGGCGGCATGGGTGTCGGTATGGGCACCCTCAGCATCACCAGGCTCCATATACATGTCTGAATCATCTCCATCATCGTAGGCATCTTCACCCGTTTCCGAAGCATCTGCCACGGAATCCTGTTTGCAAAAATGATAAATATTACTTTTTATTAAAATACAAAAACAACTGTTTAATTTTAAACGTAAAGAGAGTTCCTCGGTTAAATAAATCAAATTAAATAAATCAAAACTAAAGTAGAGAAATTTATTTAGATCTCAAGAGAAGGACTGACATTCTCCGTGACATTCTTCATGATAAACATCTTTCTACTTATCGAAAATCTTTTGATGTAATGAATCTTTCTTATTTATTGTTGTTGTTTCAATAGTAGACATTTACCGAATATCACATGTAGTTAGATTGATATGAAATATTCTACGGACAAACAATTATTTTTAATACGTAGATCAATAAATAATTTTAATAAAATATATGCAAATTGTATGAAACCCCGACACGTGCAGTTATTTAAACGACACTCGTAAGGTTCAATATATGTCAGGTGACATAAGAAAATTTTATATGTATATAATATTCAGCATCCACGTTGACGCGTGTACGCAATGATAGTAAGTATAAGTTTAAAGACAAGAGATATACTACATGCGAAGAGCATAGGTTTGCACAGTCCAGTTGCAACACACGAAGGCACGCCTTGTATTGTTACGAATATACCAGGTCAGTGACAGCAATGGGAGGCATATGAAGTCTACTGACTTAAACGCGGTGGAATAGCATATTCCTGTATTCAAATCACCCACAGGCTGAACTGTTGGTTAGGAAATGAGATCATTCATCCATATGATTTTTCAAGATCTACAGTTATTGTAAATTTTACATGTTCATTTAAGAGAACAAATAACTACTTGTTCGGTCTGTTTCAAAAGACATTTCTGTTTATTGTTTATTGTCGATTTTATTTATTACTCATAATAAATGTAAGCTTATATAAATGTATAAGCTTATATATAAAGGTATGTGATTAGAGAATTCATCACTTCTGTAAATTGGGAAGGTTTACAGAATCATATAACAATTATGTTAATTTCCAACATTATTATTTTTATATAATAATAATCTTCGAATTTTAATAGAATACCTTGAAAGGAAATTGCACTTGAAATGAAATATCTTTTGCACATTTCAAATATCAGAGTATTAATAGAGCAACCAGTTTCTGTAATCGAGTTTTCAGCGGGTAATATTCGCGCCATATTTTATACGGTAGTTCCATTTACTTAAGACTAAATTACATAATCTAACATCCACCATTAAGATTAATGCTTAAAGTTGAAGAAATAATAAGCCATATATTACTTTCTTTATAGTCTATAGAAGATATGGTATCAGCATATTACCTTATCCGTAGCGCGATTAAACAAAATAATCAAGCTAAAATCTACTCTCGGATACTACGGCAAAAAATTAAAGTTTAAGTAAATTCCGCCATAGCTTTACAACTCTGTATATATAGTAATGAGGCGTGAAGGCTAATATATGTATATACATATTAAAAAAATGTAAATAAAAAATAAACAATGAATATAAATTATTTATTGAATTATTACAATTATATGATCTTGAATAGACATTGTTATTTATGTTAAATATATTGAATCCTAAAATTGATCAAATTCAATATTTAATAAGGGGAGGTTCTCATCAAGTGACCTAAAAATACGGTTTGGGAACGTATTTTACACATAATAATAAGCTATCAAACCAAAAACAAATAAAAAATTGGCATTGTTTGGCCAATTTCACGAGAAGTCCCCATATTAATACGAATAAACTATAAGTAATTCAAAATTCATTCCGATCAAGGTTAATTGTATAATCCCTACTTATTTCACGTACTTAATTTACTCGTCGTATGTGTGCATTAAGATAGAAATTTATATAAGTTGAAGGCGTACTTTTATGTAGAATCGTTTTAACATGTACAATTAACAAAAAATAAAGAATTTAGCAATACTTTCCGGTTATGCATTTATGGTTATCTCGCATATATATTAAATATATTTTAAAATAACCATAATATATGTTATGAGGCTCCTTTATGATTCATGAAATATTCCCTTTAAAAGAGATCTTAAAATCGACGAAGATATAAAACTCTAACAATTTGACTGTTGCGAAAAGTAAGTCCTCGCTTTTACTCGTCATAATGTTGCCATATAAAATTTTATTACCGTGTCTTCAAATATTGGCGGCATCCCGATTTCGTTCATAATCGCACGTCGAAAAACATTATCACTTTTAACCTCTATAATGTCATGCAATCGAAATTTTCTCAGTTTTTAACAGTATATTTATTGCCTTTGCTACTGGGCTTTCACTAAAGATAATATATTGCACAAGCAATAATAGCTGTAAGACCGATGTAGAAACTGACGATTCTATAAAAATATACTCTCTAAATTTGAGCAAAATTTCACTTATATAGAATGAGTTGTAAGTCAGAAGAAAGTTCCTACATTTTAAATCGTCTACCGTAATTACATATAAGTATTCGTGGTCTTTTTAATGAGGTATATCTCTATACATAATATTGAGAGAGCAAGAAACGTTATTATTAAATGCCAATTTTTAATTAGAATAATTATGCCCTGAATGTCGATTTTAATATGTTCATGATATTCTTTAGAAACTATATATATATGTAAACCTGGGAAACAAGTTTGATGTACTATTGTGTAACATCTCATCTATAGAAATATTTTACAAATTTATTCGATTTTACTACATAGCTTCAATCGTTTCTTCAATGGTGGATGATTCGGGTTGATAATCGACAGTACACGAGACGATACCGAGACATTCCCTATCCTACATGCTCTCGTCTACCATATCTCTGAATTTAACAAATGATCCAGTACTGTGCCAGTATATTGGCAAAGCTGGCGAACTACCGCGCAGACCGTGTTAGCATGGTGCTGACAAGATATGGGAATGTGACACCTCTCCGTATACAGATTTTCAGAATATCTCCAGTTTTAGACCATTATACATTACATGCAATACTGCGTAGTTTACTGGTTGATCATAAGAATCATGCACAAATGTATATAGATTATACTGAGCTTATATTAGCGTTCAACTGATGGGATTCCAACGCAGGTGCAGTACGGGACCTGTTGGATAACCAGTGATGCCACATTTGGATAATTTTGGGCCATTTATTGTTAGCATTGTCTCTGCACCGAAATTTCTCATTGGACCTCAAAGTCTGCAGGGCTTGCGGGTTAGAGGAAGGGGGTGTCTTGGAGGAAATGGGAGGATTCAAATTTCACGTTAGTTAAATTGTTATTGATATCTGCATATGATGGTTAGAGGTTAAGCTGTTGTATTAAAGGGTGGACTTAGAGCTCCCTCTCCCCAAACGCAGGTATATGCTCTAGGACTTGTAATTCACTATTTCCTTCAGTTTAAAAGCAAATTCTTATATCTATAAAGACTACTAGCATACATACATATAGTATACATACATATAGTAAACGTTCAAATAAGGCAAGTGTTTGAAATAAAAAAAAATGGAACTGCTATCACTTATCAATTTTTTGAACAATTTAATATTTTTTCAAAGTTTCGGATATGACAGACGGAAGAATGTATAGAATCACATGCTGATCGCTACTGGACTTTCCTAGAATCAAGTTACGAACCAAACGTTTCGAGGAAATCCCGAGCTAGCGAGCTGCGTGACTCGCAAAACGGGGAGAGCCTTGCAACCGCGTGGGCACGCGACCGCGAGATGTATCTCATGGGTCTTTCCGATATATATATATATATATATATATATATATGAACGTTCGCGCGCGCGCGTCTCTCTCTCTCTCTCTCTGTCTTCCTGGCTACGTTTCTATCTTATACGTGTAATATATATGCACATAGTCATATTGACAATTGTGCCCTATATATACTGGCGCATTATCGACCGTTCGCTGAGTCTATAATGTCTAGGAATCTCGGAAATCCCGATCATGAATGGTCCTTTCACTTATTGAACGTAAACTAATATTGAAAAAGTATTTCGTCAACTTTAAAAAATAAAATATTTGTTGTTACTTCACAAACATCATCAAAATGAATTACCTGATATCCAGCTTTGTCGTTTGGTACAGGAGCGCCATCTGAAATTAAATAAAACAAATACCATTATTGTAAGGAATTTGTACGAAAAATATACGTGTAAAAATCGAAAGTCTTTTGAAAATTTTACTGAGAAAGTTGGAGTAGACATTTTTTATATATATGGAATGGAGGGACTAATGCGGAATAGCGCGTTTATTTAGCAATGTGACTGCCACAATCTAACGAATGCTGTTAATTAATGAAAACTGGCTGGAGAGATTTCGATAGAAACGCAGACATTTCGAAAAGTACGTGTTTATTCATTACTTGAAATGTGTTTATTTACACTTGCGATTTAATTTTCGTAATGAAGCTCGCTGAAAACATATTAGTACATCTTTACGCATTTAAATTGTTTTAACCAATTTTTCATGATTGGTTCCGTTAACGGTTATTATATTACATTTTCTTCTTTCGAAAATTATAGAACTTTTGACCTTTATCACAATATGCATACTGATATGTGTGACATAATTTTTAAATTTATAATAACATTAGAATAATACATCAAAAATAAAATGCATAGTTCTGATGGGGTTATTATTAACACAATGTGAAGATGTTGCAAATCATATGGGTGTATCATATCTTAGAAATTGAAACGGCTTTATTTTTGTTTTATCGTGCACATGTAAATAATACAATAGTTGTGTTGAAAATGTCATGATAGAATGAATGTTTCATGTATACAATTTCATTTTTTCATATACACATAGTAACGTGACATTAGACCTTGTCACGCACGGAAAAAAAAGGTTGGCTGGTCCAACCAATAAGTAGTTAGGTTTACCAATTAGTTAGTAACCCTTTACTACTTATTTGTTGAACCAGCCAACCCGATATTCTCAGATAGCTTGAATTTTTTCATATACTTAGAAACAAGCTATTCGCGCAGATTTCGAAGTTACCCAATAACATTAATGACGTTTTTACAACTAATAATATATAAAAAATAATTTCTGCTTTGACCTCTTTCCCCGAAGCGAAAATGGCAATTCAATGCGATGTTTGGATCGAACTTCCGGCAATTTGGAATTTCGAATAGTGCATACTGTTCAATGCAGTTATGGTCATACGGCAGTTAGCGGTTGCTCCTTAATTTTCCTCTACTTGAGGTTGGATTTTCGTTGGCTAGCCTTTCTAAAAGAAATCCCCTCGATGGACTTGTTAATCCGCGGTCTGTCAGCGGTATTTCACCGTCACCAATTACGACCGGCGCAACGTAATGCCGGTACTGCGAGATCGGGCAATTTGTTCAGATGAAACTGCATTCCCGTAATTTATTGACTGTCTTTGTTGAACCGCGATCCATCTGAATCGATCGATCCACGACATGCAGCTTTCGTCTTGTCATTCACCGTAAGATCATCCTTTCAACAACTTTTTGCAACCTATACGCCGATCGTGTGTGATCGATTGCGATTTTGACAAATTTCACTTCCACTGGCTCTTTTTCGTACCGTGCTTTACCAGTATAGCGTTATATCGTTATCGAAATGTTTGTTCATTCATTTTAGAACAATATAATTACGCGAGTTGTTATTAAAAGAAATGAAATTACTTCAAATTGGTTAGGCATAATATAGAAAATGATGACGCCTTTATTTTTATATATTGATATTTTCAAGGCTAAACGAGCTCCATATTATTATCAGATTAATCATGCATCATAGTGTTATTCTAATATTTTTTATACTTTATTTATTTATTAGTTGGATGTATATTTCCATCAATTACGCCAGATAGGTCACATATATGGTGAACAGCATGCTCTGAGTATACTCAATTCTTGGGCATTGCCCTGTACAAAACAAATATAATTTTTATTACTATAAACATGGTAATAATCGATTTTTCAGAACCAATATGCAACTGAAGTAGTGCTCTTTCGGTTGGAAAGAGAAATTACCTTTTACATATAAATTTTCATGCAAAGCTATCCTTTCGTTCAGAAAGAGTAATAGCTTAACAGAAAGACGGTAAAGTGGGCGTTTCATCTCAGTCCTACTACTAAAATCATCAGAAATTTTTGTTAGACAGGTATACATTGTATTGAAACACTGAATTGAATCAGAAATCTTTAAATCATCTCTAATATAATCCTACGATCTGCGAAGTTTTAATACGGACTTGATTTCATCAAATTTTGTTTTCGTTTATTGCTTCCGTTTCGAACGTTTTAGCATGTCTATTAGATTCTTGCATTTTGGTATTCTTTTTTTGCATTTACAGATAAAAAATGTTCTCTTGCGACATTAAGCCGGTGTGCATTTATATAAGAACAATCAAATCAGGGTAGATGAATTATATCTAAAATCTATTGTATGAACAAATTCTCTACTTTCATCTAATTAACACAACATTTTATATTTTAAATACATAGGGCTATCTCAGTGTAAGTTAATTAAGTTTTTTGCTAGTTGTAATGCACAGCCTCGTCTGGTCTACCAATTAAGGCTACTTTAGCACGTGATCTGTACCATGAGATTCTTAGTGTCAATTAGACATACGCATGATTAAATGATCAACAACTTTTATAATTTAGTCAATTGATAATAATATAAAATAAAATTGCTATTATTTGCGGTTATAGGTACAAAGCGATAACAAATAATTCATGCTTTCTCTTCAAAATTAAAGTGATTGCTAACACAATAATGCGATGATTTCGGAAAAGAATTACACACGCATCTTCGAGTTGTTAGCAAAACACAAATCAAATAAATGTAATTATGTATAATCGAATGATGCTTATGTAATAATAGCCCTCACAACTTGGGAGAAAAACATTTATTGTTTCCAAATAAATACTACAATTTTACATCACATATCTAATTCATCATTCTAGTCCATCTATCTTCATCTTTGTACAAATACAATTATATTCATTTGTTTGAGTTCAATTCAATCTTCTAAAATAATGGATCTTATATAATCTATATAATCTATTATTTATATATGCACCTTGACTTGGTCAAAAAATAGAATTAAATAAAATTAAAAAAGTATAGATATAAAATTTCAAAATAATGTTTAAATGAAAGCATTATGCTACTGTATTACTGAAAATGTATATCATTATGAATAGCATAATTATTAATTTCACTATAATATATTTTAATATTTAACAGCATATAATGGATAACTAACTCAGGACAAATAAGCCTATGCAGAATAATAATGCAAGTGAATATAATTTTCTGAAATGTTTGTTCTTGATGAAATGATGGACTTCAGAGAACGTAATTTTTACAAGCTGATTGTAAGTTTTGATTTCATAAGTGAGGTTAGATTTTCTTTCTCAGATCACAAGCGATGTACGGTAGTGCGTATATTCTGGTATATTCTACAGCATTTGTAATTTGAAATTCAAACGTGCCAATGTGTATAATATAAACATGTAAATACAAACATATAAATATTGTTACGGTTTGTCTGTGAAAACACTTTTGTACGCTCACTCGATCGATACAGAACTATTGACTGGTCTCAATTCGAGGCATTAATAAATTAAGTTCTTGAATAGAATAAACGTTTCTGTTCATACATTTCTTTTTTACCATCATCTCTCCGTGAACAAACATAGTGGAAGCGAAGGTGAAAAATTGCGAGTATCGACGTTCGCCAGAAACGGCTCGCGAAACAAGCGAGGAAAGAGTATATAAATGGCTTCGGCCTAGAGTTTATGTTCTTTTTCGAAATAAATTGTGATTTATTTCTTTTTTTTTAAGTGGATCTTATTTTCATTGATTTATTTTCTGTGTTTTGCCCAATCCTTCCGCCGTTAACTGCAGTGAACATGTTTCGCGATTTTCAGGAACGGAAGGAGACGGAGACGGACCCCCTCTGGGAACGCTTTATACGAGTGCGGGTACGGTACCCCGAGCCATCCGGGCTCGGGACGATTTTCCGCGTCGGTGAAATCCCGAAGCGGCCCGTCACCTGGCGCCGCGTCGTCAGGACGCAAAAGTCCTCATAAAGGACGATGATGGAGAGCCGCAGACGATGCGACCCCATTTACGGAGAAAAGCGTCATATATTTTGACTAATGGTAGTTATAGGGACTTTTGGTATACTTATGAGGACTGTCCGGTTAATATAAGTTTTATAAACGTAATGGTAGTTGCGACGAGGACCCTAATGTAACACGATGCCAAACATGTATCGACGCGAAACGTTGTTTAGGCGGGTTCTGAGAGTGGTCCGGGGTCGCGGAGCCTCCCGCACACTCATTAGGTCGTAGGCATGTAATAGTGGGGGGAGAAAACAGTATTATGGGATTCCCTGAGATTTTGCTTTTTCTGGGATGTCCTCAAATTTTTTCATCCTTTACCTTTGTATATACATTTATTATATATACTATGTATTATTTGGCACTGTGTCCAAAAAATGTGGCCAAAATCATGATGGCCAGGCAGATAGTATTTTGTCATCATATATACTAAGTTATTCACAAAGGAACAAAATATCAGTTGTGTATACGTACAACCTTGATTTCACAATGGCAAAAAATTGTAAATATTGAGTACAATCACGGAAAAAAGCTATTAGTAATTATGAAAACTAGAAATTACACATGTGAGATGTCGCATGTCTTAATAAGATATACAATGTAATATATAACCGCAATTAATAACATTCGCCTGTGAAATTAGTACGCATGCATACTATTATTTCAACAAAAGGTTTCCATTGCGATTTCGCAACGATGATGCACGGATCCCGCTACGTACTTCTGACAATTAATAATTTCATTTGCCGTTCATATCGCAGTCGGTCAAATCTCACGCTTCGGTCGCCACGTGAGTTCACGGCAAACCAAAGATAAAACCGCTCGCGAAATGAATGTCGAGATTTTACTTCTCCCTACAATTGATTGTTCTGCGCATTATATTATAACGCGTCGATCACTGACGCTTATATACTTGACCTTAATTTCCAATGACAACAATACTTACGGCCGATATAGAAATTGAATCTTAATGGTAAGGATGCATTGTTCTCACGCGAATATCTGCTTTCAAGGGATCATAGCTTTTTTTTTAATCATTTTACGTCACGCATGCAGCTTTGGATAACAATTGCACGAAGGATTCTCTCACATTAATTGGGTCGAAAAAGATACGTTGCACGCGTATATCTGCAAATAGCACTATTATTTTAAAGACGCAAATGCTGTGATGAAAACGATAGCGATCATTGTACTTCCATAACAAGTTTATGCAATGAACTAGCCTTATTATCTGTGCTTAGTATGTAATAAAGCATGTTATACAACTTTATATTTCTGTGAAATCAGATATTGGTTTAATATGAATCGTGGTTCAACTCAACCTAAGAATACTTGATATCAGCAAGCAAATGTAAATAATAATAAAGAGTTAATAAATGAACAACGCAGTTCAATAATTAAAAATGAAAAATCTATATTAGATCTTTTATTTTTTCTTTGCCCAATGTTTCGACCCTATTGGGAGCATCTATAAAAGAAAAATATATTTTTGACCCGCCGGTCATAAAATATAAAGTTTTATTTAGTATTTTTTTTATACTTTATGATAATTTTGACAGTTCATTCTTGTAACTTGAAGTATTATGAAAAGTAAATAATTTTTCAGTTAATTTTATTTGCGCCTTATATATTTTGAAGTATATGTGTTTATATGCCTATAGGATTCAATATCGACTACGATATTGGTCTTAATCTCTTGTTTTCTATTACATACAACAAAAATCATCGAATTTATGGGTTTTCGTGGCAGGTACTGCTTGAATTATTTGTTACCAATCACCTAAACTTAAGGAGTATAATTACTTGACCCATTTCCATGTTAACTTCATATAACGCAAATTGAGAAATGTATAGGAGTGAGGAATTAAAATTGTCTCGTTGCGAAGTCAAATCATATATAAATGGCTTAATTTTTATTCGGAATTTATAAAATTTAATTTATAAACACTACCTGATTGTAAGGATAATAAATAACTATTTATGCAAAATTTTGCAAAGGGTAACAACCCGTGCATGTTAAGTGTATAATCAATCTTCCTGTATACATCAACACCGTTATTTCTCGACTTGACTGTTTGTACACGTCTACATATATCTAATCGTGTTTCTTTTCTGTTCTATTTGGATCTTTTTTAGATATACTGATTTGCTTCCCATACGCGTTATTACGATTGATTTTATTTTATTAGGATTGATTTTAAGCATTCCAACAAAACTAAACCTTACTTTACACCGCAAACCGTACATAAATCACTTAAAGTTTCCCAGTAGATGAAAATAAAAGTGACTGTTAATCAATTATTCAGAAATGGATTATAGTATGATAGCTGTAAATCCGCATAATAATAGACTTTAATTTTGTAAGATTCTAATTTTAATCAGATACTATGAAGTACGGTTTCAATTTACACTGAGGCCATTTTATTTTAATATTTCACTTTTCTACCCAGGCCTAACTTTTTCGTGGATCGCATTTAATATTCTACGTTTCCTACATTTCGTAGGTCAATAAGCGACAACATTGATAGTACCATCATAAATGCTGTCACTGATGGAAGAAATGTAGACTCCATGAAAGAAATGAGCAGAGCACACTGAATTACCTGATGAATATATTATATTAAATACGTAGTGATTGTAATATATATACATATGTCTATATATGTGTGTGTGTGTGTGTGTGTGCGCGTGTGTAAATATTCCACTGTACATATGTGAAGAATCAATTATCGAGAAACGGATCTTCATAATAATTTATGATTTGATCTGGAACTTCGAATTAGTTCATTTACGACAATCGAAATGCATAGTTATTGCCCGAATGAGGAAGTAATTTCTATCAGCTGGCAACATGTTCAATCGACGCTTTTTTTAGATTTACCTATTTCTTTACAAGACGTATACGGGAGAAGCAATTAGTATTACGTGTTTACACGTAATGAGATAGGGTGGAGACAGGTAGTAACACGCACTTTATGCCTCGATACGTTTCATACGTAAATCATCGTTCTTATATCTTGCTATTAGTTAGCACGCAGGTGCAACTTGATTCATGCCATATTCAATTAATTTTTAAACTCTTATATTATTTTAAGTGTTATAATAAATCCCTACAACGCAGAAATGATCGATTCGTTTGAATACAAGATGATATAGCAGATTTAGGTGTGTATTGCTCATGAACATTACAACGCAGCTAATTAGTATATAACTTTAGCTCGTATTTTATTTTGTTGAAGTAGTAACTCAATACAATGCAATTTTACAAGTTGTACGATTATATCGATTGTAGGAGGTTGTAACTGTGATATTTGCTTAAGCAATTTTACTTCTTCTAGATTAGTTCCAGGAAACCAGTGATGCTTATCCACTATATATATATTATCAGTGAATAACGTATCAACTTTTATGGGTTAATGGGTTAATAAGATGTGTAATACTACAAAGTTCTGTATCAGAGTAAATAAATTATCAGCGACTTCAAACGAGAAAAAGCATGTTTAAATATATTACAATTGATAAAAAATGTTGTTGGTTTGCTAAAAACTCAAAATCCTTTTTACCAGTGATTAAAATATTGGAAAAATAACATATTGTATAAACTTTCGTGTACGCGATATTTAAATTCATTTAGCATATTATAGATATACGCATGCAGTACACGCTCACAATATGTTGCGTTATTTGTAATCACTTTTTACAAATTTTATATTAAAATATTTGTCTATGATATATTATTTATTTGCATTGCATTCTGTTTATAGTTTTTTTAGAGGTGGTTTATCGAAATAAACCAGATTCTTTAATAAGTATTTTCACTAAAGTTAAACGAGAATAGCATTGATCATAAAGATTGGTAAAAAAAAATAAATAATGTTTTGTTATTAATAATTTAATGGGGGTTATAGCACACTATTTTCGTGGATATTATATTTATACCTGAGGAACTGACTTGTATAGACCAAAATATCATTAGCTACTTTTAACACATAATCAATACAGAATTATTCATATTAGATTTTTAGAAGTGACTTGAATAAAAATGCAAATAATATGTGTATATAGATAATTAAGATGTCAGTATACATCTTCACAGTTAACTTTGAATACCAAAAACGAGAAAAAAATGTCTAAATGTATATTATATTATTGTAAAGTTGCGAACTCATTTCGTAGGTCTTCATCAGCCGAAGTTCAACAACTTTATCCTATACGAAACCAAGGAAATAATAATTACAAAAATGGAAATTATTACAAATAAGAATAGTTGCGAAATTTTTACATAACAATACTCCATGAATTTTCAATATTTTTCTTTAAAACGTACAAAATAGTATATTTGTAAAATGTGATGACGTTTATTTGAATCTTACGATTTATGTTTACATGTGACGAAACACATGTACGGTGGCGTGACCGAGTGATACAGTTATCACTATACGTTCATCACATTCTAATCAATCTACAAATCCTTTATAGTTGGTATCCGCTTTTAACGAGTCATGCATTCATTCATACATAACGTAAAACGTATCGTACAAGAGAAAAAATCTCTGACATCCGACACGCTCATTGAAGTCTGCAATACTTCAACATCTATATGTTGAAACTAGTAAAACGCAAACGAATGGCAAAGATCTGAGAATTATACACAAACTTTTTTTCCCAAGAGATCTCGTGACCATCACATTTTATTTTTTTTTCTACTTTAATTTTTAAATTTTATAATATATATTTCATTAAGTATATATATTCCAATCTCGAATATGAGAGTGATGTAATATAGGAAAATGTCATCAGTATGTTGTTAGTTCTCAGTGTAATAGACGATTCTTAAAACTCCTGACCACATAGCAAATTATATCCTCGGTATATAATTTGCTATCTGGGCAGACAATGCATGATGGCGCTAACAGAATAGTTTTATCGAGAATGTTATGCCTGTACGGACCTGACCATTTCAAGCGGATGTGAAGAGAGATTAAAATTGTTAAAGCATGACGACATATATGTATCATTTGTCATTAACAGCATATATGTATATAAATCGTTCTTCATCTTATTTAATATCACGAAATTCTGATTGATCCCAAAATGTCTAGAATTTTGAAAAATATAAAAAGTAATTTTTTGGTAGATTTTAATAATAACTAAAATAATATGTTAAGGTGATCAAACTTGTGATTTCTTTACCCTATAACGTTTCATGATAATCTAAAGATCAGAATGAAAAATTTTATATGGTCTAAACTAAAAATATTTTCTAGTTAGCAAGCAAATTTATGGAATTGCTCGATCATCAGCTGCAGTTGTTGAACAATTTCAATTTTCATTAAAAATACAACAGTGCTTTTATATATAAAAATATTTCTTCCGCCATCGTAATAACGTTATAATAAAACTTTGATCTAGTATTTTCATATATAAGGTTATTCCGAAATCGAAAAACTTATAAATAACAATTTTCTACATGTAATAAATACAATGACTATATGATGATGTAAATTGCATTGTATTCAAATTAAATATAATGAATCACTCATATATCTACGAACAATTAGATTGCTTCATATTTTCGTCAACTACATAACAGCGTTAAATTAATAATCATTCTATCGACAGGCATTCCTATCAGGGTAGCTGATAATGGACCTAGAAATTTACGCGAAGCGGACATGCAAAATTCATTAACTACCGAGTACTGGTACTTTCTTGTGCTCCAGGAAGCAATCGAGGCATCAATATACGCTAATGAGACGCGGTAATACGAACATGTCCCTCTTCATGCCGCTGAAACGAGTCGTTAACTCTTCATGATGAATCGTCGCCTATATCTAACGTTCCTTTGCAGAAAGTACTACCAAGTCGCGTGCGATAAACTGTAATTTTATACAGCAACTTCAACATCGGCCTCGTATCTTTTAATTAAGTCATTAAATAGAATCTTATAAGCGACAAGTGTTACGAGAGTTTAATAGGCACGAATGTACCGCGGCATTTTACGCGTGTCCGCGCTTGATCCAATCAATTGCACGAATTCTTTTTGTTGGTTATATGTCGATATCAGATAGAGGGACCTATAGCTTTTCTGAATCTGTAAATAGTAAATATCTTCGTCGACTATGGATATAATTCATACACATATAATTAGGCTGTACTGCGTAGTAGTTCACATGCGATTGAACCAAACATGTTAACGTGATAATAGATTATTTTGCATTATGTTATATTGGAATAAATGTGCCAATAATATTTTAAAAAAATAGCATCCATTGATTAATATAGATGAAAAATGTTATTATTTAAGAACTTCAGAGTACTTTCTTCATAATTACTTAAGAAAAAAAAAACTGCATTTATCTACTGGTTCGAACACGAAGAAGAACCGTAGCTATAAAGTGTTTTTACACGTAGTAATAAATGGGCGCAGCGAAAATGAATACGAGATTTCGCTGAAGTAAATAGATATTGTCGGGAAGCGGCGAAAACATCAATTATGAACGTAATAACGATTGTTAACAGTTCTATTAAAGTTTATGGCTGTACCATGCCTGATAGGAGATACGAATTTGTTACTGTAGTGGTACATATGCTGTTGATTCACTATTAACGGTTCATGAAACGTCCAATAAGTATTATAAATAAGAAAGTTAATTCATAAAAGAAAACATCAATCCACACAACGTTAAACATTCTATTACCATAAAATGTTACACGAGAAAGCTGGTTTTTGAATGAACTAATTAAAAGGTTCTTAAAAATATCTCGTTTCAGTTTTTTGCACAGCTTGCCATATATATAAACTGAACTTATGACACAGACAATAGGAATATTTTCAACGAGAAATTTATAAGTATTGAATTACATGCTCACAAATTACAGTTAAGAATTACGTTCTTTTCTATATTGTTCTTGAGAATGACGGATTAATTAATTAATGACTGTTCAAGCTGCTTTTTATGATAATCCACCAAGGAAATGGATTCTCTACGATTATATTATACATATCCGATTGTTTTCCGACGTCAGAAAAAGATAATTTTTTATTGTGGTTACATATAATCAGGGATTAAATTTCTTTGAATTTATAATTTTCCCAATTTATTAACTATCGGTAAGAAACATAAAATGATAATGGCTCCAACATGTATTGTAATGTAATTATTTATTCATAATTCTTTTGTCTTTGTAAAATAAGCATATAGGCATTCAAAATCGTAAAATCCTAATCAAGCAAGAAATTAAAAAAAAAAATGCAATCGTATTGTACTCCTGCCTATCCTATACAAACTTTATTTCTCGAATTGTTCTGTTAAATGCTATGTATATTTCAATAAATAATATATAAATGATAATAAATGCGAATATATCGCGTCACATAGAATTTTAAGCAAGTCCCAAATATTATGCGAGATGCGTATAAAATTACATAATCTGCATATACAGTAATCAATTAGAGATTTGTGTTATTAATATTTTCGATGTAATATCATGTAGTAACGACATTAATTTTCTTATTGCGCCGATTTACATTGCGAAGGAACACATCAATTAAAAAATAATCCAAATGAAGCCTTTCTATACAAAACGACTTGTGAAAGTATCAATTTGCTCGAGAGTTCAGCATTTGAACGATTATCTCTTTCACGAGAGTGCTGTCTTTCGTGATGATTAATGACTAAAATTTAAAAATAATTCGATGACACAATATATTTGCAAACTGTGCATTATAGTTAATTAGACGAAAGCGTAGTTAATAAGTATATATTATTGATCAAATCGACCTTTTCAATATCATGTTCATTGATGATCCAGAAATATCAACAGTACATCGTGCAAAATATTGACGTCCTACATTGTGATTTCACTTTATTTTTAACATATTAATTGCATTTAATATGTTAAACTTAATTTGTTAAACTTAATTTGTTAAACTTAATTTGTTAAACTGAAAATTGTTTTCTTTTTTTGGTGGTGAAACGACTTTAATGAAATTGATACATTAGAACAATAAATATTGTTTGTATACAATGTAACCAAATGCACGAAGATATACAATTCATCTCAAGTAAGTGATCGAAAATGTTATACAAAGTGTAACAGATATCTATAATTGTAAAAAGTAAAATTATTTATAGACGTAAGTCTAAGTCAAATTTCTATAACAATGCCAGAGGCCTTGATCTACCAACTTACACGTATAAAATAAACAATCTACCGATAAATGCATAAAATATAGTACACTACATTATTAATAGAGTATATGAGTTAGGAGAGTCAGAATGCCGTAGACGCCGATCGAAAAGGTCTTGAGAAATTGGGGGCGCACAGTATTTTCCTATTTAATACTTGATTGTCTTTTTCGTATTTATAGCGGTGAATTGAGCAGGTCAATTCATTAATAATGATGGACGTTTGCTACCGAAACAAGGCTTTATTACCAATAACAAAGATAAAGTATAGATAAATAAAGGGAGAAATCGCAGGATTAAATGACCACTTGCCATAATGCATCGTATTAAAACTGAATACGGCCCAGTGAAAGCCAATATGCAATCAACCCGGAGAGAAAAAACAAACTGAGCTTGTATGTACAGTGGAGTACGAATATACGTCAATTGCTGCAGTTTTGCATATGTAGTTGTACTCCGGTGCATGGGCGGCACGTGAAAAAAAACCTTCGTATAATTTATGTTCCGTATTCCGCCCACTTAGCAAGCCAATCTGTCCGAGATCATTTTTGTCAAAAAAAGAACCTCTCAAATGAGATTTCTACTATTCAAGATTTTGGTACACTGTAATGTTATAAATTGCAGTCGAATATATAGATTACAGTCACAACGGAAATTGATTTTATTCGGTACAAATTTGATTTTAAATCATTGTTATGTTAACTTAACGCAAAATAATTTTAATTCGAGCATTCCTAATTGCGTACCGTTTTAGCAAATATGTTTATACGTCTATGATAATATGAAAAACAATAAAATAATTGACGCGACAAAAGCATGGTTTTCAGAATGGATTTGTCTTAATCCATTTTTCACTCCATATTTCACTCCACAACGAGTGGTAATTGAACTACTCTTGCAAAGGAGTGAATTTTCACTCTGTTTGGAGTGTAAATTCTTCGACTCACTTCAATATGGAATGAAATTATACCGCAGAAAATTGTGTTGCTCTACTTTATCATATACAGAGATATATTAGTCTGCATAAAAATAAATAAATAAATAAATTGCTGAGAAGAATTTTGATTATTTAGAAATAATATTTTTTAAATAAATCGATGACAAAAATCGGTTGCAGGCCGGCGCTGACAAACGTCGCCGTACCGACCCAGTATGGTTTGCCAGTCTCGGCTTGTCTATGTAGGGGAAGGGTACTGCAATTTCGGTAGTGCACCAGTATCAAAATGCCAATACTGGGATTCCAATATTAGAATATATATATTGTAATATTCTCCGACTTGATCGTCGCTCGGTCGAAGCGGAGGCGGGCGCTCACTCTAAAACGAAAATTGTTTGACGGTCTATAATAAATGAATTCGAGAATTCATGGGTGCGAATTTTTCCAAATGAACTTTTTTTAATAACAACTTAAGAGTACAATTTATACGCGAATCGCAAGTACGTACACAATTCTTATATATGAACGTCTATTCCGTGATGAATGATATATATATATATATATATATATATATATATATATATATATATGTATGTCCAAGGGCACTTTTGGGGACACAAGCCCAGTATATCGCATAAGGAGCGGGGCCATGACTCCCCCGCCCCCACCCTTAAAAACTAACCTAACCTAACCTTTACGTGGGATAACTAGTTTAAAAAAAAAATTCGAAAAGTCCCCGAAACTACCA
>JAPYZR010003951.1:0-13187 GCA_030522945.1 Trichopria nigra
GGTAGTTCCTACGCGGAATGATATAAACACAATATGCGTGTATTTTACATATACACTAGACGTGTATATGTGTATATGCGTGTACAATAGTCGAAACAATTGTAATAACAATTCTGTGGCCTTATATTTTATTATAAGGGTGACTTTCTGTAAAGACAGACTAATACTATTAAAACTGATTGATCTTATGATACGTTTCCTCCATGCATGTTTCATAAATATGGAATTAAAATTATTTGCGCAACTTTAAAAAATTCTGGATAGTATATACCCAGTTCACGATTATGCCTTGAAAAGTACAGTATAATACATCACCAAAAATCTATTTCACTACATTTACAATTATTAATTTCATCTCCAATAGTAGCTAATTCTCAGTAATCGAAAAAGGATTCAAAAGCATTCAAAATGGACAAAATCAAGAAAAAATGTATAAAAATGCATTCGTTTAATCATGTTTTATTGATCCTTCGTATAATATCCTTTTTAATCCTTATTTTGCCCATTTCGAATGTTTTTGAATTCTATTAATACTCTTTCAATTGTCGGGTCAATTATCAATTAGGTGATGCACTATTCTGATGTAGTTTATTCCAGGTGTTGGTCAAGACACGCCCCCTAATAGCAAAATTGACCAATATGCAGGAAATATGTTGAAACGACGGTCATATGCTGTACATATGCTATGTTATTACGGCATGTTTATTACATCGTTATATTAGTCGCCGAAAACTACGGAGCGGTTATTGAGAGTTTAATTTCTAGCCGATTGCTTCGGATCCAATATTTAAAAATAGTATATATTTTGCTTTTTTTTCGGAAGACGACTTTACATTACATCGCGATTCACGAGTCGCCGTAAAAATAGAGTAAGAATTTGAAATAATTTTAAAAATTCCTTTGCCAGATTTTTTTGGTTTTCTAGTAAAACTTACCTGTTCAAAACGATCTATTATAACTTTATCTTGTATCTATACTTTTCGATAAAAAATGTCAAGGAATGGAAAAATCCGTGATTCAGGCTTTTACGAGAACGTTTAGCAGAATTATAGGAAAACGAAGAAAAAATTCCAACTTTTTGAGTTAAAAAATACCATTTTTAAAAAAGCAACATTATATCTCGGTCTGGATTTTATTTTAATTTCTGTCTTGATCCTTTCTATGCAGAAAACTATGTCTTGAAAAGATAACAATAACACTTCAGTAGGAAACCTACATTTTTTACTTTGAATATTGATTTTGAAAAAAATAAACAAAATATCCGTGTTATTGAAATATGAAAAAGTAGGTCGACCCTGACAACAACCATTTTCCTTGACATATAATATTAATATGAGTAACATTTGTATAATATGCTAAATTTTCCATAAATTTGTAATGCATATATTATCTTGGCAATAATAAATTACCAATCCTCGGGAAAGAGTGAAAGACTATAATTTCTTGTCTTATCAGTAGGGTGTCAATGAATCCTTCATTCAGCTTCATTCTTCAATGTGATATAATATATAACACAAAACGCCACTCATATATATGCGATGTGAACAAATAAATTAACGCACTTCCTTTCGCGTCTTCTGCATATAAAGGAATTTCGCATGTGGCCATAAACCTCATATACCCTACTATTTCCCTCAATTCCTACACCCCAAATCGACCTTCAATCTTGTCTTTTTCGGTTTCTTGCGAATGAAAACATAGAGATGTTTTTGGAGCTGGTCACAGTATTCCACTCGGATATATGTAAATTGAAATCGGGCAGTGAAGTGGAATAAATAAGCGGCCCAGATACGACGCATTCTTTCCTTATTTTAAATGCTCTCCCGGTATATATGAGAATAAGTGCAAATTTGAAACTTGTAATAAGCAATGGCTACTTCAGAATTTGGAATTGCTTATTGGCATAAAATGCGAAGCGAGTATACAAAAGTACTTTTGATGCTGCGTTGCCATTCTTCCAGAGTATGTATTACTACAAAATCTCCAGATATTTATTAATAGCAGATATGATATAACACTACACTACAATATAGTGCTATTAATACTGCAAATACAAATTTCATATATATAATTCTGCAAAAGTTATGCGAAAGCACAAAAGTTTGAAGCCAATGACCTGGCAACACTGTTAATTGGTGTACTCGAAATTCGGCCATCTTGCTACATTCGCGATGACGACACAAAATGAAACGCCTAATAAGGAATGTTAGTATCGTTTGTATTATATATATATAGGTATCGCTATCAGCACACAAAGTATATATGAGACTTGCGGCGGTGGATATATATGTACATTATTATTATCATGAAGCTGTACGACCTGATGCATATATGATGAATTATCGCATATTTATTAATAATAAACATAAGACTTCATCACAATTATACAGTTCCACCATATATAATGCCCATGAGATTGTTAGAATAAATATATATATATATAATATATAATTTTATTATAATTGCGACTTTTATACGTACAGTTTCGTAATCTGGCCACCTGATGGCGTACTTATATAATAATGCACCTATAAATATCTCTGTACGCATATCGTTGCGGGTTTCTTTATTCTAATTAAATTTCAATAAGATATTAATAATAATTTTAGTGCATTACACTTGCCAACAATCAATATAATACACGAGCAAACTTCTTTCGTCATCAGCTGCGTGTACATACAATCAATCTCTTTGATTGTTTATAAAAAAACTTTTTTCTTTACAATGACATTTATTTTACTTTCCGCCGACAATATGTTCTCAGATGGTACTGATGGTACTGATGGTACTGATGGTACTGATGTACATTTTAAATGCAAATCTAGAGAATATTTCTGTAGAATCTGGCAATTTAGTATAATATATATATTATGTATAATGCCCGCGTTAAATGTTTACTATATGTATATAAGTATATATATATATAAATCAGCTGAATTCGATCGGCAATGTAAACAGCTTATCGCGTCATGTGTGCTACATTTTTGTTTGCATTTCGTTGCCATCGAGACCATCAGATATTTTTTCATTTCGTATATCTCGAAAAGCACAACCAAACAATAGGTCTTTGGAAGACCGCATCAATAAGCATCAATAACGTATTCAACACACGAAATGTAGTAGAAAAGTTCTTTGTTTGCGGTTGTATCGTGAAAATCAAAACAGCAAATATGTAAAAAAATTCGCGTAAACCCGAACGCCATCTATATTGCAGGCGCGAATTAATAACCATTCCGTATATATATACACCGGTATTCAACTAAATGTATATATGTATGTATTAGTGCCTAAAAATAGCGATTTTTCGGTCATTCTGATCTGACGATTTTTGTGATTTTTGTGTTTCATGCGTATATATATATGTACGTTGATGAGCATGTGACTTTCTTTCAGTCATTCTTGTTTACTTCCGTGAATTAATCAACAATGTGTAAAAGCCGCGTATATATAATAATAATAAGAGAAGTGAAACAAAAAAAAGATCGAATGACGGCGCCGCTATATATATATATATATATAGGGGTATATATTAGGAAGGGATATTGATGCGATTCCTGATGGGAGAAAACGTTAGTTACTTTTTTTTTACGATGGAGAACCTCATTCTTTGACGCGAAGTCAGTTTCCGTGTAACTGACGGTGTAATTAAAAGAGAAAAAGTACAATAGAGTTAAGTTGCGATCAACCGATCAACCCTTCGTTCGGTGCCCCGAGTCCCGACGATAATAAAAGCCTTATAGCGTTTCCCGCCGTTTGCTCGACTCTCAATTCCCAAACATAACGATAACAGCGACAATATACGACACGAGTCATATGTACTATACCGCCACGTCCCTGGGTCGCCCCCTCTCTGAGGACCGGCGCCGTCGACCAATAGCACCGTCGCAGTTTTAGATTTGGGAAGCCTCCGCACAAGCCGGTCGCGTCTCCCCTATCGTTTATTAATTTCGTCTTGGACGCAATCGCGATTCGCGTCGTAAAGCCGGAATAACCTCTCTTGCTGTGTTTCCTCAGTTTTGTTAATTGTTTGATCCTCGTCCGAAAAACTTGTTTCGTTTGTGAATTCAAATAGTGCGGGGTACCGACGGCGCCCGTGGTTAGTAATCCGCAGTTGAGAAATAAAGCGACCGAGTTAGTGAGGAAGGAAAGGCGGGGGAGAAGTGTGCGACTCGCAGTCGCCGCATCGTCAAATAGAAAAGCGACGCCCCAAAGGCGACGCCACATAGTGTCCAGGATTCCGAGGTCCGAAAGTGAAGAGGACGTGACGCCCGGCAGTCATCGTCGCGAGTCGAGTGGAAAAATGCGCAAGGTCACTTTGAAGGGTAAACGTAGGAAATCGGAGACTACCAGCGACGGCGAGGAGGAGGTAAACGACGCAACCCGCTCGTCGCCGGTGGCGGCCTCAGACACCGAGGAGGCTGGCGGCTCGAACGACGCCGGCAGCAACGAGGCAGAAATGGAAGTCGACGCCCGGAAGTCTTCGGGTTCTTCCGCGGTTTCGGCGGGAAAGAAGCGAAGTTCGCGCGGTCGCGTGAAGAACCAGGAGGAAGAGAAAAATGCCGATGACGAAGAGGACAAAGAAATGAAGGAAGAGGAGGAGAAGAAAGAACAGGAGAACGGTAGCGTCGGCAAGCCACCTAAGAAGAAGAAAAAGGGCAAGGAGGATAAGAAGAAGGAGGAGGAGAAGCCATCCAGTTCTAAAGATGAGGATGAGGATGATGGCGAAGAGTATGAGGTAAATTGACAGATTTGTTTATCATACTCAATCTTTCCTACGAATGTTGGACGATTTTTTTTAAGTGGCAAATTTTTAAATTCACTGGTGTAATTATCAATTTAAACGTTTTTTGCATTAACATTTGTTAGTTATTAGTTACTATGTAAACAATAGTACTTGATTCGTTTGAAACAAAATCAATTTTTGTATTTAAATATTTTCAAGTCCAAAGAAATTAATAACAAATCATTCTTTTTCTTATTTCATCAGATTCCACTTAATTTGTACATAAAAAAATATACAAAATAAGAAAATAATGATTTTATTTATTTATTTATTTATTTATTTATTTATTTATTTATATACATTAAACGGACCAAAGGCCCTTGATTTGATAATTTCAGGAATAAATAAACAAATAACATGATAATTTTCGTGACATTTATAATAATGACATTTGAAACTTTGGAATCCAATGAAAGTAATAATATTATGTTTTCATTCTATTTTATTCCTTATTCTTTGTTTAGTTTTCATCAAATTGTAGAGCATTCAAAATTCAGGTGTCCTATTTGTGAAACATATAAACTTATGTAAAAGATTGAATTATTAAAATCTGGTAATAATATTAAAAAATATTTAATTCCTGACGGCTTCTTGACCTGCAACTCATTCTTACTTTTTGAAGCTTTGTGTACAAAATTTTCTATGAATATTTATACTATCAGTGCCACCAATTTGGGGAATGGACATTTTCTGATGCTATACTTGCATACAGTACAAACTTAGAATTTATGAAAGTATAGGTTTACGCAAGGAGCGAGTAGTCAAGTTGATAAAAAGTTTGAAAATTAATTTGAATTATAAAATTATGTACTTGCACCTAGCTTTGACATAGTTGTTCAATAATTAAATGAAATATTGCAAAATATAAGCAATAAATGTTAATTATTTGTAAGAAATATAATCTTTAGAATTATCAAAAAATAATTGGTATCCTATTTAATTTTGCATATAAAATTTAAATTTCAGGTAGAGAAAATTGTTGAACAGCGTACTATTAAAGGCAGGCGTCAATTCCTAGTAAGATGGAAAGGATACAGTGAAGAACATGACAGTTGGGAAAATGAAAAAGAACTTCATTGCGACAAATTGATTGAAGACTTCCTTGCCGAGCAAGACGAAAGTAATGAATCTTTTGAAAAAAATGGCAAGACACCTGAAAAGGCTGAAAAGCCCAAGTCTGCCAAATCTAAAAAAGCTGACAAAAAGACAAAGAAATCCAAAACGTCAAAGAAGGAAGCGGGTAATTTTATTTTCACCTTCTAAATTAATTTTTTCTTGTTGATAACAGTAACCAAGTTAATAACCAAATTAATAATAAATTTAATTGTTTAAAGTAGAGATGGTAATATTAAAAGTTAAAAACTGATGTGCAAAATAATACACGTAAACAATTTGGAATAAAATTCACCATAGATTCATTATGATGATGGAATTCAAAGTGTTATGATTCAAAAAGCATTCAAAGTTTCAGACTTAAGCACCATTATATATAATGCAAAACTTCATTTGTCATTTAGTGGTATTTTGTTTGCATTAAGTAAGAGTTCTTAGAAATCCAAGTTGTGGGCATGACTTCATACTAATTCTATATGTCACAGTTGTAAAGTTGAACATATTCATGTGTGTTGAACTTTACATAAAAATTACTTTTAGAAATGCTTATAATAAGTAAGAAATATTACCTGATAATAATGTTACTTTCTTTAAAAAAATTAAAAAATAAAAAAAAAAAAAAAATTAAAAAAAAATTCAATACAAGTATAACCACCAACAGTTAAATATTATAGGTTTGTTATTTAAAACATCCCTTTTGAACTCCATCATTTGCACATTTTTAAATGCAACACTTTGCACTTTGTAAAAAATTGTATTTCACATTACATATAAATATTTTCAAATTCAGATTGATAAGGTGATTAATTAACTTTTCTCTGTACAATTTTAGTCACACAAAGTGATAATAGAAACAAGAGGAGGAGAACTAACATACTGTTTTCTTTTTATGTTGTTATAGGAAAAAAGCAAAAAATTGCTTTTCAATTTGTGAACGTATGAAAAAACTTCGCCAATTTTTCTCTTTATATGTTTTGTGTCCTATTTTCTTTTATCCAATCTGTATCGGCTTGTTGTGAAGCAAAAAGAATAAGACTACTTAAATTATATTGGTATATTTTGTTCATCATTTCAATTTATGAACGAATCATCTTAAAATTTATAATGCTTTTAAATTAACTATGAAGAATTTTATTTAGTTTCGGAAATAATACCGAAAAAAATATTAACATTTTACTAACCATATTATACAATAATTCACTGTTGTACAAGAATATGTAATGGTCTTAATGCTTACAAAAAGGTAAAAATTATCTGAGTGCTGAATATTAATATATTGATGAAATAAGTAATTCTAATGTATACTAAGCACTTGGAGGAACTGAGGTATACATGCATTCATGTCATATAATAATGGACAAACAAATGTACATTGGCATGCAAGTATATCCCATTTACGTACAGTTCTATGCACTGATGCCAATTTGGCGCCTTTTCTGACGATAGTGGGAGAACATATTAAATTAGGGAAATCTGCCACTAGCATAAAAAATCCCGCTGAATTGGCATCACTGGTTCTACGCACATTTCACCAGCATTAGCAGGACAAATTGTAGACATTGTGTCTGCATGAACATATAGAAATACATGGAATTTAAATATCTTATAAATCAATAAATTAAATTGATAATATTTTCTAACTAAGAAATAAAATGAAGCCTTATTATGATATTATGAAATTATATATTTAAATATATAACTTATCTAAATGATATAAATAATTATATTAATGGGAAAAAATACTTCAGATGCAGATGCCAAAAATGAAGTGGAGAATGATTCCAATGACGAAGACGAAAATGGTGATGCCGATGAGAGCAAAGAATTTGAAGTTGAGAAAATTATTGAAGTACACTTCAAGAAAAATAAGGAACGAGAATTTTTGATCCGATGGAAAGGATTCAGCAAGAAAGATGATACTTGGGAGCCAGAAGCAAACCTTAATTGTCCTGATCTCATTGCAAAATTCATGGAAAAAGTAGACAAGGCGAAGAAAACGGAGCAACGCGACTTGCGAGTCAATCCAACCCATACAAAACGCTTTGTGTTGACCATGCACGCGGATAAACGCCAGTCTCGCCGATTTGCCGATAAACAGAGGTCAGCCAATAATAAGTCACAGAGCGAAGATTAAAATAAGTAAAGAAGGCTAGTCTCTTACCAAAAACACTTTTCTTTGACAGAGTGACCTACCATCAATGCGACGAACGAGAGTTCAAACCAGAAAAGCGAAAAAAGAAACTAGAAAAAAAGGAACGATCCCTGTAGGAATTGTAAGTCTTAAGGGTTATGGAAAATCGATTTCCATTGCAATGTCTCTGAGCCTCGTAAATCGTCATTCTTTTCGTAAATTCTGATAGCGAATTTAATGAAAAATTTAATGAGAAGTCGACTTTGCGATTGAAATTTTTTTCTTTTTTCTTTTTTACTGTTGTTTTAACATTCGTTGGTGTAAAAATTGGCCATTTTCAGGAGGGTTAGAGACAATTAGCTGTAGAGACTTATGCGTTAAAAAGTGTATGTGTGCATCGCGCGCGTTTTGGTATGTCGAGGGCTTTGCATATGAATTTTAAAATTAGAAAGCCTGGAAGAATAGTGGGGCAAAAATTACAAATAAAAATTAGAATTCTATCAGTTAATGCACGTAATTATGGAGGTTTCTACATATGTCTGAGACGCGCGTTCGGACTTTAAGTCGCGAATAAATATTATACATATATACACACATATATATATATATATACATGTATAGATATGGGTGTATGTGGGTGTCTGTATTTATACGCATATATCACGCAGTATACACATGTGCATATATATGTCAACTTTGCAATTCGACAAATGGCGACGGTAGCTGGATTGATGAGTTGTCTGTGTCAGATGAACACGGACTCAAAACTACTTTCTGGTTAAGTGCTGTTGAATTCAAGTAATAAGAAGATAATAAAATACGGTGTAGAAACATTCAAGATGTTAAATTATTTTATTAAAAAAAAGCGAAACTTATTTAAACTCTGTACGACTTTTTGTCGCGTGTATTTTTCGTAGATATTCCTTCACCAATTACAAGTTTGTAATTAAAGATTGTTATGACAGTGTAACTTTATCATCGCCGTTTTAAAAAAGTATAGCGACAAAGAAACTGTACACAGAGCTTCATCGCTCTTCTTTAGTTTTTATTTTTCCTTTTTTTAACATTTCTTGCTTTAAATTCAAATGTGAAATCCGTCTGTAACGTATTTCTATACATAGGAATTTTAGGCAAGTACATTTCTAAATTCTAACGGATAATGTGTTTAGCTTCATCGTAATTGTAGTGATTGATAGATTGATTCAATTAGTGAATAAGAACACACGTGACCAAAAGTGATATTTGCTTAAATAACTGAACAACTATAGTGAACAATTTAAATGAAACACGTCAATAAGTGGCAAACATTCGGTGAAAATTAAGGCAGGACTGTACCCACACAATGATAAATAGATTTCTCAATTATTTATGATCACATGTTATTTCTTAAATTATCATTTCTTGAATGTTAGTTTTTTTACAAGATCCTAACATTGTTTTGATTTTATTATTTCATTCACATGTAATTTGATTATTACCTGACCTTATATGTTGTACGTAGACACTTGAGCTCTTTTTGTATAACCCAAGAAAACTAAAAATACGAGGTCCTATAAGGGTAGTGGAGATATGGCAACATTGGCGAGGTACATCCCACGATGTAGACAGTTTGTTAGAAACTTACAGTGTGCACAAGCCAACTATCACTTAAATTGGTGGAACTAAGTAGTCCTCCAAAAAGCACAGAACTGAAAAATTCCTTTACTGCAACTTGTATGCTTACATATTACTCCCATGTCCAGTATAGATTTCCGCCAGTCATCATGCCATCACCATCATTTTTGGACCTCCTATTTTTTAGTCTTCCTGGTAGAACCTAAGTTCTTTTTTTTACATTTTTATTTGTAGCATTGCAGGTCATTTTTCGCAAATATTGGTAATCCCACCGAAAATTAAAAGAAAATATGAAATTTGGTATTGTTTCAGACTACAAGAAATACAAAAATGCATAAAATAGGTATACCACCATTGGTTATGGTTGCATCCATCATACACGTACTATTTTTTTCAACTCGCATATGAATAGATATGATAAAGAACACTCTTGCATAATATGAATATTGTGATATAAAGAAATTAGAAACTTTTTCAAATGCAAAATATTAATTTACACAATTTTCGTGATGGCTTAAGAAAGATGTTTTGATTTGCTAAGATAACAAAACGTCAGGTATGCCCTCTTTTTTCCGACAACAAATCGGCAAAGTGCCAAAAATATGCCGATTTCAACAAAATTAAAAAAATGGTGTTAAAAAATAACCACTGTCCCAGATAGCAAATGATATCCTCAGGATATCCTGAGGATAGCATCTGGGTGTTTTCCAATCAGGGTAGCTACTCAAGACTGGATTATCAAAAATTATGAAATCCAAAGTTATTATATAGTATATTATAACGACTTCTGATAGAATTACTGATTTCATAAAATTCTTATTCACAAAATGTCGAATAACTATATCAAGTTTATATTTAAAAAAAAAAAAGCAATGTCTATTTTGTATTAGTGGTTATTTGCGTACAAACCTAAGGTTTGCATGGGATTACTCGAATCAGAACCAAGCACTTGAAACGAACAGGTTCTGTTCATTATGTGAAGATGGATGTCATGAACAATCTATTCTGGGACATATAAGCCTTCTGCGTTATTTTTGATGTTTAAGTGTTCCATTGTTATCAAATCTGTTTACTGTCATGAATGCGTACAGATAATACCGTAATAAAGGTTTTTAAAAGCCTTGTTTGCCTTTTGTATGATATTGATATCTCTGTTACATTATACAAGTCATGTAATAATGTAATGAGCAAACAAATTCAGCATCTGTGCATGTTAACTTTAAGATGATCGCTGGGCATTACTTTATATGTTTCCGCAATAATGAACATAATAATCGATCAAAAATTGAAAGTATTTAATTTGAAAAAAAGAAGTTTCAAATCAAAGACACTACCTCTAAAATCGAAAAACTATCGGAAATAAATTATTTTTTAACGCTGTGGGCGCTTTTTTCGATTTCGCGACCTAGTGAGAGAGTTACAGGCGCAAATAATAACTAGTCGTATTAAACAATGTATGCATCACGTGCGAAATTTCGGTCAACAATGAATATTTGCCCCACTCACTTCGCTCGTGGCAAATTTCACACACGTGAAAATTTATAATTTTTTTCTGATAGTTCTCATTAATTTTAACCCAATGTCACCGATAATTTTTTTTTTTTTTTTATTGCATGTGGTGCATAGATCACCATTTCAAAACCCGAATATTAAAAACACATTTCAATAATTATTAATTTAAACTGTTCTTGTTAAAGGGGGTCTAAATTGAGCCAATGTACTATGTGGCCAAACTGAAAGAAAGTTGCTCAAAATTTTATAAAGTATACATCATCATGTAACCGTCATCAAATTGGTGATGTGGGGATTTTCGGGGTCGCTGATTATGAATCTGAATTTAGAATTGCATAACTGAAGATGTCGGACAATATTTAAAAAAAAATACAATGGAAAGGGTCGCTCAGTTTTAAAAATCATCTTTTATTATCTTTTCTCTATAATTTTTACGTGTGAAGCATAGCTGAAAATCTATAAATAATTTATTGTCTTTCTCCTGTGCTTCCTCAAACAGTTGACCGATTGGCAGAAGTGAGCTACCGATTATATGCTTCTCATTATAATTTCCATGCATTAAAGGCTTATGTACAGCATTAGGCATCTAATATCAATCACAGCTCAATATTTTTAAAGCTATATCTAAAGCATATTTCTCATAAGCTTCAATATCAGTTTCAAAACTGCATGAATATGTTTGCATTATGACATGGAAGCAATCGACCAGTTCCATATTTAAGCCAATTATTTGTGCTGCTTGTGCAGTTGTTGTCATTTGAACTGTCAGCTACTTCTGCTATCGGCATATCGATGGTCAAGTGCAACTGATTTGAAAGCAAAGTAATTTTGGTTTGGCCAATTGTACTTTTTTTATCTTCAACATTCTTTCAGGGAACTATCCAGCATTTGATATCTAATTTATAAGATATATTTTAGCCAAATAAAACAATGATAAATCATATATAGATAAGCATATAATTGAAATATCTCAATGATTGTTTTTCTGATATATATGGAATTATATGTTCATCTATTTGCTTCTGTATATAATTCGTACTTTTTATTAGTTTGATCGCTTTCCTCAATGAATTGCATTTTAATAAGTCAACAGAATCTTGATGAAGGTGATATTTGGTTTTTCTAAACAATAATTGTATATAAATATTGTATATAAAAACAAAGGTTTTGATCTGATTTATCAAACTCAACTCTTGCTTATAAATACTATGCTCAGAACTATGCCGTCCAAGTCCCACTTGTTGAACAAAGTCAAATTTGGAATTGCTATTGATTTGGACAGATTCAGTGTGTGATGTCGCACATAAATGTATTAACTATTGCTTATAGGATTCAAGTGGCGAAATAAACGTTTTGCGGATTATTTCGAATTTTTGCGGTACGTCTATTGGATAAAAATGACGTAAAATCGGGTTAATTATTCATTCAGAAGTAATAAAGTAATATATAATATAAAAAAATATACACGTCTACATTGTATAATGTAAATTATATTAGAAATATTTTGTAATATACAATTATAACAATAGAAACTGGTTATTTATGCTTGAGGATTGAAAAGATCAAATTTCTCGTCTTATGCATTTTTAATGAATTTGTTTACAATTTCAGATGTACAGGTTCTAATGAAGTCCAGCGCGCGTTTCGACAAATGTTTTATTATACAATAAATATAAGAGTATATTCTCAAAATGTGTTTTATTGTATTTAATATATCTTGTCTTTCAGCTTTGTACTGTTTTGAATTTGATGTGGAAATTCAAATTTGCCAACAAAACGTTGCATAAAAATTATGTATTGTATTGAATTTAAGGTGGTTCCATCGAGCAAGACGTTGATTCACGGTATGCTTGAAACTTGGCATGTAGATCATTTAAGGCATCATAAATATCATTACTAAAATTTTAGAGCGATTCACCATCTTGTTCGCGAGATATTAATGCTTCAAATTTGAGAATTTACGCGTATTATATATCTATATATATGGAAATGAGTGAATTTCGAAGATGTTTTCATTAATATTTAAGAAACGGG
>JAPYZR010003952.1:0-13186 GCA_030522945.1 Trichopria nigra
GGATTATACTTGTCCACCGAAATAAGAATTCATGTTAATCGGACTTCCAGTTCGTGAAATAACTATAAAAAAGGCAGAAATATTAGGATTTTTCATTCTCCGGCCGCCATTTTGTTTTCGAAACAATTCTGTCATCAACCATAGCTTCGGGCGCATCGAACTGCGCATTTAAAAAAAAAATTATGTTGTTAGGACGTTTTGTTCATGAGATAATTGAAAAAAAGTGAATGAAAAAAAGTAAAAAAAGTCGAAGTTGGGCGGAAAAATGGCAATTTGCGGCATATTCAAAAAGAGGTTACAGAAGAAATTCGGTTTATTCGTTCGTGAGTTAGTTGGAGTATACACGTACATACGTACGTACGTACGTACAGCATATCGGACATTTCGAGTTTCATGTCTTCAACCCCTGCCTTCGACCTCATTTAATTTTTATACGATAATAAAAAAAATACCGTCATGTTGTCCGAGAATAGACGAAGAGAATGAGTGGTCAATTTTAAAAATCGGTCGAATAGATTTCCACCATAAAATTCCCAAAGTCGAAGAATCGAAAAAATTTTTGTTGATAAATTCAATACTTCGCCCGCCTTGCGTTAGGCGAAGTAATTGAAAGTGTTTATGAAAATGACTATGATATTAAACTTACAAATAAATCAATGAATAATCACGAAAGTGTGAATGAATATGACCTTGAAATTACTGATAAATATAAAGATGAAAAGGATCAATTAACTAAGTATGGTCTTGATATTAAAGATGAAACTAATTATGGAACTGAATATGATCGCGAAATTGAATATAAAACTAATGAAAACGATCGCGAAACCGAATATGATTATGAACATAAAATGATACATTGTGTCGTGGCGTGCTCGCCACGCCACAAGCAAACCCTATATTATCGGCGGACGGGTTCCGCGACGAACGCCTCATACCCGCGAATTGGCCTAGGGGCAACCAACATTGCACCCCCTCTAGATTCTGGGCTTATAGCACCCACCTTGTGTTAAATAATTGTGTAATTGTGTAAGGAGGGTATAAAGTAACCATACTAATGTAAATAATATGTACAGTTAGTCATAAGCCTATTTATAAGCGATAGCCTCTGACTAGAGGTGCGGCAGCCCAAATTTGGGGCCCATGCCAATAGGGCGCTATAGCCATTTTTCGACATCCGCCCACTTGTGCCTGGAGACCATTGCCTGTGGGATCGAGACGCCGTGTTTAGAGTTCTTTTCTTTTGGGGGGGCGCATTCAATTTGTTAAGCTATTGTAATTTCTGCCCCCGTTGTGGCATTGATTAAGAATTATATAGATATTACATTGTTATTCGAGTCATTTTTTTCGCAGCTTGTAATAATAACAGTAATACTCACAAGATGAAGACCACCCAAGCGTTATTCTGTTTTTGTTCTGTTGGGTGAACCGGCACCAAATCGAAGATCACTCCGAGAGTATAATCGCATAGGACTGTGAAACTCCAAATTATCCATCCGGACTATTTCACTCAATTCTATTAATAACTGTACCACCCAAACTTCAAGAGTCGCAGTGATAATATCTGTATTAAGATATTGAAGTTATGCACCAATCAAGAATTCCAATCCACCTATGTCGAGGCAAGGTTATTCAACGTGGAGATTCATCGTTATACCTGAAAACTGATCGGAATATCTCCAGAATATTACTAAAGAACAGTGTTCCATAATGGACAACCACGACCAACTCGAAATTTTCAATACTACTTTCAAGGGAACCATGCGGCAATCTTCTACATCAGTCTTGGAGATAGTCATTGTTTGACAACTACAACCGATCCATACGTGGTTGAACATGACAGTTCGAGCCAAAATTTATGTAGAACTCGCCAAAATTTCAAGCGACACCATGAATTCTAGAATGGAGCCTACATCTGACTGGTGACACTCATTGTCCCATTGACGCTAAGTCATGCGTGTTTCGGATGAATTTACGCTCTGTAATTTCATCTTAAAGGGGAGAGGTGTGACGTATCCAGCGAACAACGTATTCCTACTTTTCCGGGTTTTATATAAACCAAGGCTTCTGTTATTCATTCTATACAGACATCCCTGTATAATACTAAGAACAAATACAATAAATTTACTGTAATAAAAGATTAGAAGGGAAATGTAAAAATAGAATAAAGAAAAAAGGAAATATGTACAAACGGGGCCGCGCTAGATATCATCAACCAAATCGCAATGCGGAAATAGATGCTCGATAAACACGTATGTGACTCGGCCTATGACCTCCAGAGTGTTTAAACATGTACTTTTTCTTTTTCGGAAACACTTGCAGTCCATGAATCTTGCGACAAGTTGAGTTCGACACTATGTTCGCCTCTCCATTTCGTCGTGTACTAATGGTTTCAATTGTTAAATTATTACGCGATCTAAATTTAGCGTAGACCATCACCAAAAATTCTACAAAAAGACTACAAAATTTTAGTTATAAAAAGGATCTGCGCGCCCGCCAAAAAGTCAATCTTAAATTTCTGTGCGCGGAGCCTCATCTCACCTTGTTCGCGAAACTTGAAATAATGTTCTGTCCCCTGGACCAGATACGCAACGCTTCTGACATCTCCAGCGAGCCTTCTTGTAATAAAGGTAAACATTAAAATAATACTGTTTCTTGTTTTATAGAAACCAGTCCCGACTGCCCTTCCTAGCCTTAACAGGCAAAATCGGGCAAAACTTATTTGTGGGGATTTGTTAGTTGATCATTTGATCAATTATTATTATTGTTATTGCTGTTGTTATAATTAATATTTTTGTTTTATTTTTTTCTGTCGGAGGGGGGAAATGCATTAGGCACCATAGGTAAGCCTTCGATGGATGGCGCTATGCGGCTTCCCCGTGTGATAAATTATCATCATCGTCATCGTCGTCGTCGTCGTCGTCGTCGTCGTCGTCTAATATATATTTGTATCCCAAGTAGTACTTATCGGGACCAGAAACTTTCGCATGAATATCTGTACTTAAAAGTATACTAATTAATTAAATAAAAACCTATAATAAAATAAATGTTGGTCGTTCCTGTATGTATTAACTACATATTACAAGAAAAATCGTCAGCTGACCAAACTTAACATATATACGCGAGTCCCTACAAGTCGGAGTCCTAACAAGTGTCTTGGGAAACATATAGACAGGGTGGTCGATTTATCTGAAGACACTGAAATATCTCGAGAACTATGCACAGAATCAAAAAAGTTGTGGAATAAAAGTTATTCGACCTGAAGGGGGGCATCCAGTGAATCCACCCCCTCCCTCGGCCCCTGTGGGTGGGTTAGGCGGAAAGTAATAATACTTAAATAGAAGCCCCCATTTTTTATTGCAGATTTGGATTCTCCAGAAAAAAGTACACCAGGATCTTTTACAATTAGGTTCAGAGGTGGCGCTGTAATCGATAGAAACACAAATTTATTGGAAGACATTCAAATACCTCGAGAACTATGCACAGAATCAAAAAAGTTGTGAAATGAAAGTTGTTCGACAAAAAAGTGGACATCCAGTGATAATAAAATCGACCCCTTCCCCCGCCCTCTGGGGGGGGGGGGGGGGGGGGCAACAAATTTACCTTTTAAATAACCTCATAGGAAGAAATCCGGAGATGTTAAACTAGGTGACCTCGCAGGCCAATTAATTGGGCCACCTCTACCATCCACCGACCATTGTAATCACGGTATAGTATTTTCCTTGCAATATTCTCTGCACACTATCTCTGGAAATGCCGCAATCGCGATGTAATCGTCAAGTGCTCACATGTGGGTTATGGTGAATAGCTGCTAGTACAGCTACTTCATTAGCTTCACCTGCAACTGTTAATCTTCGCTTTCTGTTTTAAATTTGTACGCTGCCGTCATGGTTAAAGGATGTAACGTGTTGTTACACCGTCGATGCCTCCCCCGCTGCGGATCCGAATTTGAGCGAAACTCCGAAAAGATTGTTGTTTTCGAAGTAGTAAAGAAAGACGCGTGATGATAGCCTCGACCAACGGGAGCGCGTTGCGTCCGCAGAACGCCGGCCAATCAAGAAATTGTGGAACCGAGCGGCCGAGGCGAGTGTGTTTAAGCGGCAGTCTTCCTACGAGCGTCAAGGAGGATTGGCGTGTTCAGAAATTTATGTAGACGAAACGAGTAGCGAGTAGCGACAGAGAGGGTAGAGGGCCGTGGGTTCGAGTACGTCCGAGCTACGGGCAACGTTAGGCCGACGGGGATATTACGGCGAGAGTTAAAACCAGAGGAGATTTGATTCCGAGAGACGGGCCTGCGAATTGGCCGAGTATTTTTATTTTTTTGTGGCTAAAAATAAATATTCATTTTTTATTTTTGTGCATAAATACTATTATTGTTGCCCTTGTCCCTCCGCCGCTGAATGTTGTGTCGCGTGTGTTCGCGATTTTTCGGGCGCGGAAGGAGACGAGAGCTGACCCCTCTGGGACAGCTCTTGCTCTCGACATGGAGTGCGGGTCCGGAAAGAAACCCCGAGCTAGCCGGGCTCGGGAAAGTTGACCGCGCGCAGCCTCCTTTTCGCCTGGCGAACGCTTACATCGTACTTGAAAAACTCTGATTGTAATACAGAAGAGAAATACAACACCATCGGTACGGAGCTTGATTAGTTTGATGGGCTTGCTCTTTCCGAAGATCCGCTTTGTACAAACGAATTTCTTCTCCAAATCAATGGAATATCTTTTTTGTAGCTTACTAGGGTTGCTTGGTGGACGGCAATAGATTTTTTTCCCCGACTTAGCCAGAATGACGGAAGGAATGAGGCCCGTGGCAATCTAAATTTCTAATTTTTTATTTAATTTTTTATTGTCGGGGTCCCGACAAGATAAAGACCTTCTTACGACTGGTTTACGACCACCTTACGACCAACTTACGATCGGTTTGAGTATTTGAATACCGAAAACTAGGGGCTGCGCCCCTGCGGCCTTCAACCGCCAACCTCAAATTGGCCAACCTCAAACTCGCTTCGCTCGAAATTTTTGTCACTAAATTCAGAAAGATCTGGAAGTTTAAAGTTTATCAAGAAAATGTTTTTTTTTCACCCCCCCCCCCCCCCCTCCTCTTTAGTCTTTATATATCCCAAAATCTAATGAAATCTAAGTTCAGCCAAAACATACCTTTGAAAAAATGTGGAATAGATGGGACCACTACTTCACACACACCAACATTTTATAAGTATTTTGAGCACTCGTTGGTGATTATGACCCGAAAATTGAGGAAACTGCTCGAGTCTGTACAAATTTTCCTATAAAAAATGACGCTGGTTTTTCATTCCCCCTATCTGTTACTTGATGGATAAATTCCGGCCTCTTATGAAATCTAAGTTGGGCTTAGAGATATCCAAAAAGAGGCTTTTAAAGCTTTTCTGTCAATTTGTTCCTGAGCTACACCTTGTCAAAATTAAATCGCAAAAAAAACCTACTCTACCACCTGGTGGATATATTACAAAAACTAATCAGTTCTAAATTAGGCCAGGGCATATCCAAAAACAGTTTATGAAAGCATTTCTGTTCATTCGTTCGTGACTTACAGCACGTACAAATTTATCGTAACGCACGTATGAACGTACGTATGTACGTACAGACTAACGGATAAAAATTACTTCGACCCGTAATCAGAGGTTGGGATCGAAGTATTGAATTTGGTCATCCGAAAAAAAAAATGACACCCACTTTTTTCATGAAATTTCCACGTTTCAGATCATTCTGAGTCCAAAACTGCAATAAAACGTTTTCCGGTATCTTGTACGTACGTACGTTACTACGCGGCATAGCACCCAAACTAAAATAGGTATGAAAAATGTGTTTGGTGAAAAGTTGTATTTTGGGCCAACTTAGAACTGATTAGACTTTGGGATATATCCATGCAAAAATGGCGGGGGGACGGTTCAAAAACAGAAATATTGCTATTGATTTTTAGAAAATTGTTGCGCACGAACGAATCAACAGGAATTCTTTCACAAATTGTTTTTGGCTATGCCCTGACCCAACTTAGAACTGATTAGAATTTGAAATTTATCCATCGAGTGGTAGAGTGGGGAAATCGCTTTTTGCGATTTAATTTTTTTGACGAGATGTAATTCACTAATAAATTGACAGAACTTACCTCTGAGTGAATGTGTGTGTGTGGGGGGGGGGGGGGGGGGCCCGGGGGGCGGACCCCCCGGGGGGGTTGGGGGCCGAGGGCCGCGGGGGCAAAACCTCTACTTTTTTAATGGCATTTTTGGGTTCCTTATGATCTGAAACGTGGACATTTGATGAAAAAATAGGGGGTAATTTTTTTTTGTCAGGAGCACCTAATTCAATACTTTTTCCGACCTACGGTGCGGGTCGAAGTAATTGTGACAATTTTATTATTATTCCCCACTCTCCTAGCCTCAGTAATCAGTCCCTGTTATCGCTAAATGCAACCATGTTTTGTGTAATTATGTTTTCACTATGTTTTCATTATATTATCACTGGATTTTCGAACATTTCCTCTTGATTTCGAACAACTTTCATTTCACACCTTTTTTGATTCTGTGCATAGTTCTCGAGATATTTCAATGTCTTCAGATAATCGACCACCCTGTATACTCGCGGTTGTCCGACTACTCAACTCGCATATTCTTAAATAGGACTTGTAACGGTACGGTTCCTCCGTGCCGTGCTCCCCGATGCCGGATAAGACTCAGCTCCAAGGTAAGGGAAGCGAGGAGGGGTTATAGTTCAGTAATGACACTTTTTGTGGTTTAAGACGAGCAAACCAAAACTATTATATTTATTGATATTATAAACTAAGTGGCGCGCAGCCACGGGATAGCATTTATATCCCAAAAATAATCAAAAAAATAAAACAGCGTAACAAAAATAGTAAATTCCGATGCGGCCGACGTGTGTCCCTTGATGGGATGTAACGGTTAACGCGGAGTGAGAGTTTTTCTCCCTGAGCCAGTGGCTCCGTGGATATAGTGACACGTAGGTCACTGCGGATGGATCGGACGGATGGTGACTCGTAGGTCTCCGCGGATGGATAATGACGCTTGGGTCACTTGCGGACGGATCGGAGGTGATCGGAACGTCTTCGGCACGTAGAAATACGAGGGCGAAGCCGTTCACGATGCGGATCTTCGGCGCGTAAAATTACGAGTGTGTAGGATCCGCTTCGTCTGCAGTGCGTCGAACTTCACCACGTAAAAGTACGAGTGTGAAGTAGTCGGCACCGGTGAGACGACTGACTGAATGCCGCTCTCGCGGCCGCTTTTATTCCCCATCGTGGGGCGACTCGGTAGCGCGTTATCGTTCGACACCTATCGAACACGGTGTGAACTCGCGCCAGTGACGCGGTCTACGGCGGCACGCGGCGGCGGTCGGCGACGAGGAGTGACGGCAACGGGTCTCTCGTTGCAGGGTAGCTCCAAGAAATGTTATCTTGCACAAATGACATGCTTAATTTTCTTACTCCACTACGCTATTTTGCGTTAATTTTATGTTTTTCTAGTATCGAAAGTTGCAGGAAATATCCCCGGCTATCCGATGGCGACCTTGGCTGTGAACTTGACTTTAACTTTCAGAACAAATTATTTTATTTGCTAAAAAATATTACAAGAATGCAATGAAATATTTGATGTCATATTAATTTTTTTTCATGACCGCTTTTATCAATTGTGTGATATATACAATATACAGGAATATGGGTGTTCATTAGAAAATGTCATTATTTTATAATAATATATAATACAAATAGCATAGTATGAGATAGTATTTATTTATGCTTCCCAAAAGGAGCTCACATAGACTTCTTATCAATAATAACATCAATGTAACATCACAATAGCATTTTAACATCCAAACAGACAGAAAAAATATAGAATCAATATATACACTTTACGCGTCACTCCACTGACAACCTCACTTTCTCCCCCCTTTCTTGTTCATGTACTTCAATGTCTCTTCCACTCAAGCGATACCATTTATTGGCTCCCCAAACATGCATAGCTAATTCACTCAGTCCTCCTCATCTAAGATAATTCCATCTTTGCCATTCACTGCTATCCTTCTCCGTTTCCTCATTTCTTTAATCAATCATATACTTCCTCCCAATTTCTCCTCGCCCTCCTCTCTCTAGTTTTCCCTCAAATTTTGCCGCTCTCCATCTCGTTTCCACCTTTAATTTATTCCTTTTTAATTCATCCCTTACTATATACCCTGGCGTTACCCTTTCCAGCCCTAAGACTCAATTCAAATATTTTTCCTATAGCGCTTGTATCTCCTTTTATTCCTTATATCCCCACACTTCCACATCGTAAAATAGGATTCTTTTATGATACTATCCAACGGTTTTAGCCTCCACGTTACATAACCCTTTCATTTTGTCTCCCCGTAGCTCCATACCCGTCCCATTGCCACCCTCGCTCTTCTCACCCTTTCTTCTACATGTTCGATTCCTCATCCATACTTTGTTATGTACCATAAATATTTAAATTCCTTCATCTCCTCTATTCTTACGATTCCCCACCACCAGAAACTTTCTTTCTCCCTTCCTACCTTATTCCTAAACACCATCACCTTAGACTTCCTTACACTCAATTCTAATCTCCTCCATTCTATATACTTTTTTATCCCGCCCACCCCCCGCATCATCATTCTTAACTCTTCTTTCTATCTATAGATCAGAATTTATCATTTCCCACCCTAATTCCTACCTTAATATTACACTAATCAAATAAAGTATTACAATCAATATTTTTTAATGTTCGTGTATTGATGGATTTATTACAAAATGAGATATATCACCAATGTAATGGTGATTAACATAAAACAGAAGTAATACTGACTTTAACACACATTTTCCCCTTTTTTCCTTTTTATTTAAGATCTGTGAATATAAGTAATATTATTGCTTTTATTTGAATATCAATAAAAAACATTTAGTTAATATTTATACATTGGTGACCCACCGGCTTATGACTTGAAAAATCTCGCCCGCCGTCATCGCTCGTTGTCGCTCCGAAACACACCATCGACGCGCTAGATGGTAATTTAGGGCTCCAGACGTGCCTAAGCACGCCAAATTTATAAACACGCCGAACGCGGTGGTGTCCGCTAGCTCAGCCCCGAGACGCGCTCGGCAATGGAGAGGGCGATATTCGCGGGCGCAGTAACTTACAATTTATGGCGACCGCAGCCGACGAGGGCGGCATTAACTCTAACTAATGAGACTACACTCACGTGACTCAACCCGAACTCAAAATCTACCCAAAAAACTGCGGCTTGAGGCTGAACCGATTGTCTTAGCGATTTGTCCCCCGAGACACACTACCGGCAACTATCGACCGAGGTCGACAGCAGTCCCGAATTCGTACCTTCGCCAGCAATGCTTATTTTCGATATTTATTTTCATACATTGGGAAAAACATTGCCAGAACGAAGATGCGAACTCGGGCCCTTCGCGACGATCAGTTCGTGCGAACTAAGATTGACGCCTCAGCACGCATGACCATCTCGCCGCTATTAAAGGATTCATGAAATGACAAAATTTTGTCTCTAAATAGAGACAGGTAGCCTCTGGAATAAATAAATAAAAATAAACGCGGTCGCTTCCTTGCGGAAATGTAAGATAACCGAGGCCCAACCAACAGATAACAAATCGACGCAGAGGGCCCGCTTCGCTAATAGGTAACCGCAATGCGATTTTCTCGCCGACATCACACTATGCCAGCTTTTTCTTAGTCCTGGAATCGCCTCTATCAAAATTAAGATATCCACTTCGCCCCAGATAATGGGCCTAAAGTATCAGATAACCACTTTGCCAACTCACTCCTTGTAATAGCGAAAAGAGAGAGAGATAAGGTATTAGATAACCCCCGTATTTCGATCACTTAAAAGAGAGAGATATCGCAGTTTACCCCATACACCCGCGCGCTCACTCTTTTGGAGCGAGAAAAGATAATAGATAACCTCTATATAACACTGATCACTCATTTACGCCGTGAACTTCAAGAATTAATCTCAAGATAATCTCTACGCGTCCTCGAAATCATGCCAATTGCCCCGGAAAAGTAACCTCTGAAATACTAGCTCGACAACGCGATGAATAGAACAAAGACGAGTTAACCGCACTATAAAAGATATCCTCGCGAAATTTTCGATAATCACCATATCTGCGAATTTTTTGTGACAACTTCTACTTTAGAACGCGGACTTAGATTTTAACACCACAATTTCACTGGCGATACGTCTGCCTCTCGAACGGAAGCGTGCGGACAAAGGAAACTGAAGTGGGTCCTGGAAACACCAAAAATAACGCCTAGCTTTGGCCTAGGGACTGTGCTTCCAAAATCCACTTATTACCTGATTTTGTTGGCGCCTTCCACGTCCCAGGACCCGGGTCTGGCAGAGAGAATCACGCTAAGGTGCGTCAACATCGGCGGCGTGGATCTTAGCCGCCGCTGTTTTCGCAAACACGCGACCGCCTTATTTTTCCGCCGATTCCAAGAAACACCTATTGCTCCTCACAAAAACAAGTGGCGAACAATAGGTGATCGAACATAACAAGGATTCAAGGCCGATACACGGTCGACCTTGAGTAACGGAAATAAGAATATTTTGTCGATCGCGTTCTCGAGAAAATGGCTTAAATGGAAAACAATCCAGCGTTGTTACCAAGTATATGTTTTGATTACAATGCAGGATTATACGATTAAAAAATATATAAAAATAAAAAAAAAAAATACATTTATAACATTTTTCTGAAGAGGGTCCGCACCGGGACCGAAACGTAAATATTTACATTTTGGTTAGAAGACTGCTAATAAGGTATTTTTTATTATACAATTAAAATTATACGATTACTTTTTAAAATATGATGTGGAATTTTAAAGAAAATAAAGTCGTCGATCTGACGACCAAAACACAAAAGATGAGTTTACCAATAACTGAACCTATATTTCCTTATCCTAGCTTATAATTAACCGCACGCAATAGTCTTAAATCTAACGCAATATTCTTCAATCTAACGCAATATTCTTAAGTCTAAATGCGATAATCTTAAATCTAACGCAATATTCTCAAAACGCAGTGTGGTGACGTCATTGTAAAAACTAGAGCTTTTTCGGAGCGGTCCCCCCTTATGGCATCGTATTTCGAATTTTGAGTCTCCCTGAAACACCGCCTGTAACGTGTTTGCCACTAATTATAGATATCTAAGTTTCAAACGTATCGTCTACCTCGGTATTTTATTTTCTATCATGTTTAATTAAAGTCTAACAAAAAGATTACATGAAAATGATGCAAACTTTATTTACAAGGTATACAAAAGATAGAGTGTTGAAGAATACACATTGCTCGGCACCTTTACAAGTAAATAACAACCAATATATAGCGTTCATAATCTGTACACAAACTTAAATATGACAATTGCGTCGGGGACTTTTAAAGGTATCGTAGTCACGCAACCGTATGAAAATTGTTCAGTAACAAAGAAAGTCATTATTTTGTCGTTGCTCAACAAAATAATAACATGAAAATGTAGTCAGTTCAATTCTGAACGTGAATAAAGCCAATTCTTTCCTCAAGCTTTAATTTTATTTTTAAAGATCTTAAATACTTCAATTCGTGTCAGAAGTGGTTCGATAGTGAATCCGCATTTATTTTCGATTTTATTTTTTAATTTTCATCTGTGATGTCGTCTTCTTCCTCCACCCAACATCCAGTCGACGGAACTTTAGTTAACATTATGTTAACTAACATGTCGAGGGATACCGACGTTAACGTGAGTTCACCCGTGTCTTCTCCACCATATCCGGTCCCTACTACCAATCTTACACCTGGAACCTCACTTCCTACGTCGCTTCCTACACCTCTTTCATTTTTGGATTCAGATATCAGACTACAACAACTGGAACGACGTCTGTTCGATGGTTTTCGTGAAGAGATTCGTTCAGCAATAAATGATATGTATCCTCCAGATGACCATGTCATAACCTCTAATACCATCCTGCCTGCTATTTCTGTTCCCACTTCTTTTTCTCATGATTCGGTTCCCCCGCATAATATCATACTTCCTGATTTTTTTTCTGGGGATATTTCTTGGGATATTTATTTAAAACAATTTAATGTAATTGCTGTTCATAATAAATGGATGGATGACAATGAAGTAACGTATTTGCTATCATTTCTTTGTGGCCCCGCAAGATCTATTATTGAAAAAATTCCTGCTTCTGAAATTAATAATTTCGTATTAATTAGTAATTTATTAGATGCCGGCTTTGGTGAACAAACATTTTCTGAAATTCATTTCGATAAATTTCATACGCGCAGACAAAGTTCCACAGAGTCTTTTAATTCCTTCTCAGATGATTTAGAACATTTAGTTCGGTATGCTTATCGTGATAGTACAGGCGCAATACGCGATAAAATTTGCTGTCGTCAATTTATTTCGGGAATTTACAATCACAAAATTAAAAACACTTTACGTATAGAAAATTTAACTTCTTTACAAGCTGCTGATCATAATTTCACTTTATTAATGTGACCTTTCATTTTATTTAAACTATTGAAAATGTTTAATATTAGATTTTATGCATCTTCCGGATAAGCCAAAAGTATGTCGTCTACATATCTTAAGTAAAACGGAGGTTTAAATGGCAATTTCTTAATTAAAATGTCTTCTATAAATTCCATAACCAAATTTGAAACTATTGGTGACAACGGGGAACCCATAGGGACACCCTCAACCTGTTTATAGTATTTATCTTGAAATGAAAAATAAGTTGTATTAAGTATTAGTTTTAGACCTTCTTTAAATTCTGAAAAAGGTAATTTAGTATGTTCTTTTATTATATCCCATTTTTTATCAATTATTAATAAAACTTTTTAAGACAAGAACTACAAAGTCATTTTAAAAAACATTCATCCGTCCATTGATATTAATGATCTAAAAGCTGAAATTGAATCCTACGGACACACCGTTAAAAGGATTACAGATATAAAAAACAGTATAAATCAAACTCCTCTCCCTCTATTCTTCATCGAAATAGAAAATCAGGAAAATAACAAAGATATCTATCTTATAAATAGACTTATGCATACTGTAGTTACCATCGAACCTCCTCGTAATAAAAGAGAAATTCCACAATGCATGAGATGTCAAGAATACGGACATACTAAAAATTAC
>JAPYZR010003953.1:0-13183 GCA_030522945.1 Trichopria nigra
CGCCGAGCTCTAGGACCTATTATTATTTAAAAATGAATCAACTATAGTGAATATAGAAAATGTAGAAGCGCGCGCGGAGCGCGCGTTCAAATTTCTAGTGTACATAAAAAAGTTACAATAATATTGTTCAGAATATAGACAGAAATTGGAGAGAAAATACTTAGCTAAATCGTCCTAGAAGTACCTAAAAATAATTGGACAAAAACTGGTTGCAAACTGCAAAAGATTTATCCAAAAAAGGTATCTAATTAAAACCAAGGAAAATGTTGCATTTACAATAGGAAACAGGTTAGTTACATTGTCCACAATCTAGATATTGCATAAGTAAATTAGCTAAAAACTTTCGAATAATTAGGCGCAATTTCTACCAGCGGATATTACACATCATAATCAAAGAGTCTAATCCTTGCAGTTTCTTTAAATCGCGTATAACCATTTCCTCATCTGAGCTTATTTATTATGTGTAGGAAATCTAGACAAATCTTGGAAAACTTTTTTTTGTCAGGAAAGTACATTTGGATCAAGCTAATCCTCTGGATGGGGATCTCTACTTGCGGATACTTTCTTCAAAAAAGATCTTCTGTACCATTTATAATAAAACATACACCACATGAACGCACACAAATGCGCGTGAGATTAAAAGGTTATTTTATGAAAGACGGTGATATAAAATACAAATACGCACCAAGTTTTTAAGGAAAAAAATGAAAATTCAATATTTCCTGAATTGTACGTTTGGATGACTGAATTCCGCCATTTCGGTACTCGATTGCATTTTTGTAGTATCACTTTTAAAGGAAAATCAGTTGAGCACGCGTAAAACATACTTTTTCACTGACTCGCAATATGCTTGAGCATACGATTAAATATCACGATAGAAGAAACTATTTCCTATGTTGTTTTTGTTAATTTTTCTTATAGAAAAATGAATAAAAGCACGGAAGAAAACCTTTTCTTTCGCCCTGTTTTATCGTTTATTTTATTCAGGGTTCCGCACTTTTATTGCACAAATAACGATGCTCATTCGTAAGAAAACAGTGGCTTGATTTTTATGACATGCCTCTGGCAGGTTGTTAGGAGACGTAATTAAGCTACATCGTGTAAAGCGAACGTTCCTAATATCACTTATTGATCAGTCAAAATTGATTTTCAATGTTAATTACCGAACCGTTTTGTGAATCTCAATGCATAAAACACTCGAATTAAATAGTCACGTCGAGAAAATATTGCGATTAGTCGAAATCGCTGAAAATATCGTCGCTACGACTTTTAATACTGGTCGAGACAGCATACGTCCCAGGCGAGATAAATCGAATCTATTTCGATATTGAAAGATATACGGCAATGTCGCATTCGCCGACAACGCACCCCGTCGAACTACACAAATGTCCAGTCTTTTACCTCGTGTCCCTGTCGGTGCTAAATCAATGTGTATATATACGTAACGTAAATGACTAATTTAAATTTAGCACCAAAAGCGAAATGCAATTCTTCCCCGTCTAAACTCCGCGCTGCAAATAGGCACCGATGATAATGGAACAAAGTATCTCTCGTGCGTTATTTCGAACAACGCGCCTGTACTTCGCAATTAAATGGCCATGACAATGGCGGCCAATGAAAGCGTGCGAATTCGCTTAATCACGGGAAACGCGAAATAAATTCCATTTGCCCATTTAATTCGCCGGCGTTTCTTGCAACAACTAGATACTTGTTAAATGCAAGAAGAAGCTATGCAAAACCATCAATTATAGTTAATCATTTTTCCGAGAATCCCATAATCGATTTAAAACAAAAAGATGGTGTATCTATCAAACGATGTCCGTGAACCAAAGTGAACTTCTCCATTCACCTCAGTCATCGTGACTTCACTTTTCTATATGTATACATGTATATCGATATAGAGGACGGCCATTCTGCTAAATGGTTAAAAAAGGAGTACCACTTATTGCGCAAATAATTATAAACCATTTTTAATATTATCATATGTTAATCACGTCGGGATGAGGCAGCTATCGAGCGAAATGCGTCCATCAAGACACCGTGTATATACCAAGTACCCATTAACTCGGTATATATACGATAACAACATTGAAACAATGAAATTTTTCCATTGTCGAGCCCTGCGCGCAGCAATGATGCGGTACTTGATCCTTTGCATCGTCCGAAAATAAAATAAATGCCCTCGAGGCTCCGACTCGGTCGTTTTGTACCCAAATACTGGAAAATAGCAAGTACTTTTACCGACATTCCCTTTTACGTTTCATTCATTTAAATTTCGCAAGTTACTTTCTATCTATATAAGATTGTAACAGAGGAATGGCTTCCGTAAGAATGGCACGAGTACTCAAGCAGTATACCAAGAGACATTTAACGACACTATCAACTCTTTAATGGTGGAAGAGGGTGGTTTTATATTGGTTTATGTTCATGACGGTCATTATTCAAAAAATTGAAAAGGGGATGTGATCTTACTCTCGGTTAATCGCTCCATAAAGTCCTTTAACCGCCTGGAAGACTCAAAACATCTATTACAATGGCCCCCTACTAGTTTTATCGTCCAGTAATGGTTTACGTACTTTTTATCCTGTTCTCTCTTCTTCAATTTCTAATAATATCAAAGTCGATCCATGCTCCAAAATGATTATGCACGTTCAAATAATGTCGGTTGTATGTATAATTTTTTAAACTTTATTTGCAGACAGTGCAAACAAAATTAACCTCGTGAATTTCTTACGTATATTGACTGGTACACTGTCAGAATAAAGCTGGGATTTTTCGAATTGCATTAAATAATAAAAATCTTTTGTAACTCATCGGAATACATTTCAAGTGTGACATCATTCAATCCAATATCAAAAGCAAAATGGCCGAAACCTTAAAAATGTGTTATACCAAGAAAACCGCAACTAAAGAAAGTTCTTATCAAAACCGACCGACCCGTAGCGAGAACTTTAATAATTGGAATTCTTATCGAAAAACATCAATACATTGAAAATCGTAGAATTTCAATTCATTTCATCCAAGGAAAACTCAGATTTCTCGGGACGAACGTAAAGAAAACGCAATTTGTCTGATACACAGTATGTCGTGTATTGTATATATGTATATTAAACCATACTAGGGCTTGCTTCGCGTCGAGAAGCATCTATACGTGTCTAGTTTAGAAGCCTTATATGCTCGCCTCGCGTTTTACGATGCATCGTAACACGAATACTTTTATGACTTGCCTACAGGTTTATCCGATTACCCTCGGTGTGTAGACCCGGTAAAATTCGCGTTACGTGCAGTTTGCTTGGGGAAAGATTTTTATGCGTGATTTATAACCACGAAACTAATCGAATCCTTAGCTTCGAGTTTAATAACTCGAACACGTTGAGACAAATCGATAAGCAAACACAATTTCTGCAAATATAATACTAAATTCGCGGTATATCCCATTTTACAGACGTATACATCCCAGTTCTATTTATTTCTATGGCTGGTTGTCAGACACGAAGAAAAGAAAAGAAGACTCGATCATGTACCATAAACCTCCCTGATGCTGGAACGAGAAGGAAATAAAATCTATATCTGACAACCGTGACTCCGATCTAAACCGACGTCCCCGCGGCGAAATCAAATTCCGCTTTTCAGGCCAGGGTTGTAAAAAAAAAACAAATGTAAATTACTTTGCACGATAAATCTACCAATAATATACAAATATGTCTGCCGTTACCTCTTTTCATCTTTAAGACGTAAAGATCCTACACACGTCGGCAACGTGCAGACATGTTTGAGTGTCATAGGGATGAGTCTATATAAAAAACTCATAAAAATAACCCATTAAGGAATATAATCGTATGTTAGTAATTTTTAAGTATGCCAGTGCGCGGGTATGATACTGCATCATGACTTAGGAGCATCATGATCATCCGGAGTTGTAATTGAACGAATTCATTTATGAGTGATTTCCATAAACAAAAGAAACATGACAAGAAGAGTCTTTTTCTTAGCGAAACTCCCAGTTCTAGATTTATATACTGACCTCACGATTCTTGAGAAAGAAACGCAAATCTGTTTTCAAAGTTTGCAAATTACAAATCGCGTGTAACCTTATTAGGATCCACTTTTACGATTCGTGGCAAAAGGCGCAAATCGGGTTTCCTACATTTGTAAGCGTTAACGTTGCAATTTGTAATGTTTCCGGCGGTCCGGAATACATCTTGTTTGGGTACTTTTATTGCTTTCGAAAAATGACGCAAAAAAAGCGACATAAACGAAGCCTAATATACCGGAACTCTCCCAACTAGCGGCTCATTTCACGCTTTTAGAGCTCGCTGCTCCCATCAGAGTGCGCCTGAAGTAGTAAAAGAAAGTCGGTAATTGATCGAGTTGGCGGTAAGTAGTAGGATAGTATATTAAGGAAAAACGAAATCACGAGCATTTGATATCCGTCGAAATTGATCGACCCTTGTGTACGTGCCGACCGCGTATAAGCGAAAGAAGCCGCAATATCAAACCCGGAATTTTCCAGAAATGCAGTAAATCGCGCGTTCTATACTCGCCGCATGATGCCTTTCCAAGTTTCCGGTAAAAAAAAAAAAAAAAAAAACTAGGTTAATACTCAGAGTGTGTTGGATACCCATTTGCCTCTATATATCCCCGTAAGAACTGACGTATAGTGTCGATCTAACTGTATACCTACAATATGACCTCCCTTTTTGTCTTTCATTCTTTCACCGGCCTCGAATTCTCCCGGCATATGGATTCACTATTGTGTACTTATACTATGTTTTTTCTTTTTTTACTATTGTGCGTGCGACACAATCGTTCTTTTTTTGCGACAAAACTTGTCCATTACGTTGAAAAGTAGGATATACATTTTGTAAAACTGTAAAATTTATATAGGTATAATTTAATCGAAGCAATACTCTCGCTTTCTTCGTTTTGTAGGCCATGATCGATAAAAGTAAATCATCATATTCCTATGCACAGAATTTTTTTTTTTCGTAGGTTGGAAAGTTTTCGTCAATAATTTTCTTGGAAACGAATATAATGGAATGGATGAAATCGAATAAAATCAACCGAAATAACGTTTCGACCGATATATATTAAAGTCCTTACCAGAAATATATGATTTATTAAAAAAGTAATACCAAAAAGATAATACCAAAGAAAAAATACCAACGAAAAAACACCAAAGATAAAATACCAAAGAAAAAATAATACCAAAGAAAAAATACCAAAAATATTACACCGAAGAAAAAATAATACTAAAACAAAAATAATACAAAAAAGTTAATACAATACAATACAATAATACAAAAAAAAAACGAATAACAAAAAATAAAAAAATATAAAAATAATACAAAAAGACGTTAAGAAAAAATAACAACTGCAATCGAAAGTTAAAGAAAAATAAAGAAAAATAAAGAAAAATTACAAAATAGATAATACGTATATAATGTAAAAGACGAAGTCAAACAGTTTTTCAAAAAATGTTTAAACAAATATAAAATTAAAAAATTCTTTTTACCTTGTATGGAAAATTCGTAATTAGTTCATTTTTCCAATTCAAGGCTGGTAAGAAACTCTATTAGTTACAAATTTTTTAAATATTTAATAACATTGAAAAAAATACATGTTTAAAAAAAAAAACAAAGTAAATAAGAAATAAATTATATCTTGAAAGTACAAAACCAACCCTTACATTAAACGAATACAAAGACACTGAAAAATCAAGACTAATACAATCCATTCCGTTACTTCATGTGTACAGTGTGTCAAAGGAAGGTGCGGAAAGCCACCAACCAACCTGAAGGGTGGGAAAAGAATGGGAAAGGAAAAATCTTCCTTTTACAAAAGGTAAATTCATAATAAATTAAAGTTTCGCACACATAAAGTAAAGTTGTACACTTTCATTATGTTTTGAATGTATATAAAAAGGTATAGTATTTCTAAAACGTCCAGCTTCATTCGTGTCAAATTTATATTACCGCTTCCAGCACTTCGTATGTGTTGGAGCATGCTAAACGTTAAGTGAATTCTGCTCGCATGTCAAAGGTTAAGAAAATTTACTTTTATTGCACTTTTGCTTGGAACTCGCATAGTCGTCACGCACTGCTACTTAAGTCGCTTGTTTACGCCTGATGTACGTGATAGTGAAAGGTATTGATGGTCTGTACTTGATCCTTTTTAACAGTAGGTACCATGAATATTTACGGGAGACTGCAACAGCAGAATCGATACATACGCGATACATCGAACGCGTAACGTGTGATGTAAAAACACACCGTGGCAGCCTAGGATCTAGGATCAATGAATAATAGACATTTGTTCCTTGCTTTTTACACACAAGAAGGACTACAAATATTTTCAAATTATAGGATAATTTCTTTTTTTTTTACTAAAAATGGTAATTTTATTAGCAACAACGAAACATTTATTATATATAAAGTAGATATGTATTTCGTCAATGTGTTGACATTGTACTATTTCTATCGAATTAGATTCTAGATTTTTTTTTTCAATTTTTTAATACGTTTCAATAGGTGGGTGATGCCAGGCAGATTCATTACATCGTATGGTATCAAGTACGCTTATCACATATCGACTGGCAGTCGACGAGGGAATTGCAGTCGGCCATTTCTCTGTTCTTGGCAAATGGCGATAGTAGTTTCGCACCCTAATAATGTTCCAATTCTTGATTTCCTGCTCCTTCATCTCTCACTCGTTCATATTAATATATGCAACCAGATTCCGGTACGAGTACTACTATTTCGAAATTACCGAACTGAAAGTTAGCCGAGCGTGAATGAAGTGATTCTCCGCTTGCTGAATTTCACATCCTTTATCCGGATTCGGAGCAATTCTGAGTTGATGTCGGCTGTTTTGGACCTGGTGACATCAGATTTATCGAACACCTGACGGAAATTTTCATTTAAATTCGATACGTTTATTTTTTTAATTTCAAGTCGAGGGGATATTTATTCGAGTTCCGGAATATATATTTGAAATTGTTGATAGACGAGGGCTGTTATGATATCCCGTTTAAAATTGTTTATGATTATTTTTTTGTTTTAAGAATTGAAGTTTAGGGGTAAATAAAAGATGTGAAATAAATGATTTTTGCCAGATTACGATTTATTTCTTTAATGACAAGATTAGTAATGAACTTTCAAATTGCAAAAGTTGTAAATATGAATAAATGTCTTTTTTATTTGATGTTTATCAAACTATTCAAATTTTGTTAGTTTATACGTTATCGCAACATGAGAGAATAACAATATGAACTTTAAGGTACATATTTTTAATTATTTAAGAACTATATATTTTTTGTCTGAAATAAATGAAAAATTTGTAATTTGGTTTAAAATCAGTTACTTTAATATTTCTTGTATTATTACATTTTTTACAACTTTTTATATATATTATATATATTAGTATTATCTACAGATGTTCTAATTTTTTTTTATTTTTCAGTAATTTTTTGCGATCAATTTCTGATGACTAATTTTTATATTAGATAATTTAATTTTTATTTATTTAGATTTCAATTACTGTAATTATTAAGTTTTTAACTTTTGTCTTAAATCTCCTTTTCTAAACTTTTACTCTTGTACTGTATTAATGAAAATTAATTTAAATAAAGTCCACACTTATATCTTCATTAAACGTTTCGTTCTTTTCTATCGACATTTAATGATTTTTGTGGTCAACTTTTTTTTCTATTTTTGCAAATTGTTATAAATTTTGTTGACTTTCCGTCCTTTTTTTCAAATTAATCAAATTTTTCGACAAATTATCTTCAATTTTTCATGTCCATATATATTCATTTGTTAATTCATAAGATCTTCATTTTGTTCTTCAAACGTCAATGAAAGTTTGTCATTTTTGCCTTCACTTTTATGTGAATATATTTTTGTTTCTTTCTTTTTGTTTTCTTAGAAATTACCAGAAATTTGTTGTTTTCTCATCAACATTCATACTAAAACAACTCATAAATAATTGTCACTTAAGAAAAAATTTACGGAAAAGAAGAATTTTGTTATAACATCCACACTACCTGCCAACGTACTAATTTCTTGCAATTTTCGTCAATTCCATTAAATTCGTTGATTTTCGTACACATATAAATGTGTACACATAAATACATAAATTATAATTTCTGTCACTTTAGTTAAATGTCGTTTACATTGGAATTACGCTCTCTAAACTTCATGAGGTGAAATTTCATTTTTAAAGAGTGAAAACTGAGACAATCTTCAAAAGAGTGAATTTTCACTCTTTAAGAGCGATATTTTACACTTTTTGGAGTGAAATTACACTCTACATTGGAGTGACTCGGAGAATTTACACTCCAAACAGAGTGAAACGTCACTCTTCAAGAGTATAAATTCACTCTTTAACAAGAGTAGCTCAATTATCACTCTTTATGGAGTCAAATTTCACTCCAAGAAATTTAGAGATCGTCATTGTTTATTTCTTCATCTATTATCAGTTCTTCGTAATCATATTGATTATTGTTGAGAATTTTTGCAATTTTTCGTTTATTGTTATTATTGTCGTCCATTACGTTTATCCCATAAATTTTAACAAGTCTTAAGACTTATTTCGACTATTATCTTTCATTTTCCTAAACAATTAACATAAATCTTATTACAGTTTTAAAAATTATTCGAAGATAACAATTATTTACGAAAATTCGGCATAGTTCATCTCGCCGGAATTAAAAGAAAAAACTTATCTCCCGTTTTTGCCGTTCGTCTCGAAAATTTATGAGCAGTGTCATCTGTGATCTCTTCCCATTAGAATTTTTCATAGTCCTCGTGAGCAGATTGCATACACAGAACGTTACAATTACGTCCGACCTCTTATCCTCTTTGCTGCACTAATGTATATGTTCAACGAAAATATTTCACTTCTTCTTTACACGTACATACGTAGATCCTGGGGTATTATGTTACAAATTCGAATCGTCGAGTAACTGCTCTCAATAATTGCATTTCAACACAATGTCAAATTTCTAACCGAGGGACCATTATTGGACGATCGTATAAGCAATCAGTAAACATCAATGAAAATGATACTAGACTGCAATTATTAGTTATTATTATTATTAGTTAGATAATCAAAAGTTCTTTAATACCGGGTAGTTTTCAAGACTCCGTGCGACAAGTTCAATTTCGCGCACAGTATTCAAAGTTGCTCGTGTATACTATAAACTTCTCGCTCGTTCGTGATTACTTTCAGCACTTGCATTGCGGTACATATTGTATGGCCAACATGTTTGTGCAGTTATTGTATATCGTGACAGACATTTCAAAACATATTATTTCTACTACTGGTTCGAATTGTTGCACGTACAACTCGTAGTAATTTATTTAATATTATTTATATGTCTATTTCATTTATGTGGCAACGTAACTTTTACAATTGATTTTTAACACACTCTTATAGTTCTTTTTTTAACGCCAGTGTGACATTTCACGACACGAGGTGCTAATATTATCGCAGCTGGTACGAAACAATACATTTTGTGTCTCATTACAGATATATAACCAATCGGAAAACTTCTTTATTGCATGCCGATAGAAAATAAACAACGATAAACAAACGAGAAACGTAACGAGTTTTATACATCATCAATATTTTCTTTTTCGTGCATTGGTCGCAGAAAAGTTTCAATAACGTTGGGGAAATCCTTCTTTTTTATCTTACTCGAGAAGAAAAAAAAAGAAAATTACAGCTTGCAAGCTACAAATATGATTTTACTTTATTGTAAAATTGAAAAAGAATTCTTTTTCTTTTTTGAAAGAATGAAAAGGGGGATTTTGGAAATACATAATATTATATTTGAAATGTTTTTGATGTCGGACATTTATGGTTTCCAAAACGTTACTGAAACTTCCATGTGACATTCGAAAAGGACTTTACATCAATTTTTGTCAAAATTTTCAGACATTTTGAAATTTACTTATCTGATTAATATTCAGGGAATATTCGTTATTTTATTCGCTTAACAATTCACCAATTTTTAATGTCATTATTTTCAACACTTTTCTGACAAATAAGTAGCAACAATACATCTTTGTCTGGCAAGTATTAACTTTCTTATATAATTCGCTTTTTTTTCGTTTCTGTCAACAACTTGAGCACAATTTAACGACGAAGTTTCAATATGTTCTAGAGAATGCAGACAATCCGCATAGCAAGACCCCTTCTATCCAACCTCGTATATATATACGTGATCGTCATTGCTGTGGTTTCTCGCATAGTGGCAATATCGATGTTAAACCCCTAGGGCAAAGTTGCTCTTTAGGGAACTGTAAGCATTCAGCCCACTACTATTTTTCGCATGTATCACATTTATATATTTCCAATCCAAAATTAGCGAAAGATCCCAAATTATTTTCTGATATTTTCTGAAAAAAACATCAGGATTCGCAAAAGCAAGATAAAGTTTCCCCGAGAAAAAGACTTGTTCTACTTCCCACAGGAATTGATGGTGACTGTTTAATCGCGCAAAAGATAAATTATTACATATTTGTAATCGGGACATTGTGAAATACCCAATAAATCGTTGTATATACCGTTGAAATCTTACACCATGTCAATTCTCCACTTTCCGAAATTCCTCAGTCTCGTTCATGAGTCCTGGCAAGTTTTGTACCTTGAAGTTTTGAAGTCCTGGAATAAGGCTTATGAACTCGCTTTCCCCATACCTCTTTTCGAATCATGAAGTATTTTCAACAATTACACGATATCGCCTAAAATGAATGACGACTAGATTTGAAATGTTTCCCATTCATTTATTTACTGTCGTAATAGATGTATTGTAATTTCTACAGGATTACACAATGGGTGATTAAGGAAAGACACGCAGCGAAGATATGAGTATAGGGGGTGGAAGATTGAAAGAGATTGAAATCGAGCCCCCAGGAATTTAGGAGGCACGACTGTACCAGTTTGTATGTTGCACGATTCCCTCGTACGATGCACACGAAAACTCGAATACACGGAGAAAAAAAAATCACGAAAAGCTGTTTTGCTTTTTTCCACGTCACGAATGTGTGCTCCCTACAGTTTCAAAGTAACTCTCGTACAACTCCACAACATATTATACGTATTTCTCGTGCGATATTCACCTTGGCGAATAAATGACATTTATAAAAATTGTTTTCAGTACTGCTTCTGTCAGTATGTGTATATACAGTAGTAGATAGAGACGGACCGGCGAATATTTATATCGCTCAGAGAGTGCCGGGCATAACTGCACTTTCACGTTTTGCCGAACAAACTTTCCCAACCCTTTCGCTCGGCGCTCTCGCGCGTCTAGGGACAAGTATGCTCTATCCATAATATTATTGCCCGAGTCAGTTCGTAACGGGGTAACCGGGGAAATATACGGCGGAACGTCGAAAGGAGATGCGACGCGCGATATAAAGTTAGAAACGTGTGTTTTGACCCGTACCCGACTCCCTTTTGCCTCGCTCTGTCTTTTCCCTGCCCATATATATATATATATATATATACATACGTCTCTCTGTCTTTTCCTTTTCACCCCCCGTTGCATTCGGACCAGCCACGCTTCCTTTTCACCTCGTCTGCGCATTCTTTTCGCCCACTGGCTCGATATTTCGATGCAACCTGATGGTTTTGATTTTACGCCACTTCTCACGAGGAAAGTCAATTTACGCGTTCGTCCACGTATATATGCGGGGTACAGGGAGCGACGAAACAAACAAACAGATATAGAGGGAGAGAGAGGGGGAGAAACACAATTCACGTCCACTTATACGTACGTTGATAATGCAAAGTTAATGCATACCATGCTCGCTTCATTTTCTCTCTGTTTTGTCGTGCAACCTTAGCGATAGTGGTGTAAAACAACAAACCCATTCTTGCCCGGCAGCACCATAAATAATAAACGCGAACAACACGTTATATCTCGCGGTTACTCTTCGCGTACATGCCGCATGACGTACAACATGTAGGGGGATGGGGGGTTGAACGTTGATTCTTTTGTTTTCCATAATTAAAATCCCAGTAGAAATTTAATATCGTTCTCATAATTTTTCCGGCTCTCGACCACCACCTCCGCCTTTGTCATTTCTTCTTCTTCTTCTTTTTTTTTTTTTTTTTTTTTTTTTCCACGGCATATATACGCGACGTCGCTGTAGAAGTTCCACGAGATTCTCGCCACGCTTTCCTTATAAATCTGGAGACGTATATAATTTGAAATGATGGAAAAATTGCGCGAAAAGGGTGAAACGCGCACTTCTTCCGCCGAAGCTCGTTATACATATATATATATAAGACCGAAGTTATTCATTTTGGCTGTACTTCTCGTGATCCACTCACCTTAATTCCCTTGCCGAGAGGAGAGAGAGAGAGAGAGCGAGAGAGAGAGCGGCACTGTGCAAAATCTGTGTAACGCGCAGGCACAAAAGCTTGGCGGGGTAATTTGACTATCGATAATACGAAACCACTTTAGGTGAGCCGCCGAGAAAATGAACCGATGTAGCGATCCGTTGAATAGAGAGTAGCCGCTGGCAAGAGTGTCGAAATAATTAAGTCTATACCCTTCGCAATTTAATGAATTTTACTTAAGACTTTAGAGCCGCTCGTCACTGCTCTTATATATATAATGACGTGATAATTGTGCATAAATTGATAATTTCGTTAAATTTTGAACGCTAAGCTTAGAGGCAAAGTTCTTTGCCGGACTCCGTCGATCCAATTAACGAAGAGTAATTATTACGTAGGGGACTCTTGGTACAAAAGAAACATTACTTTCTTTTTTTTTTATTATTATTTTCGTCCTTTCTTTTTTACAATTTCGCGAATGTAAATCGTGCCGTCGTCAAGCTTATAAACCTTGTACTAATTGTAAGTTTGAGATATAGTAAAAGCGTTATCAGTGAACCTGGCATGCTGCAAAGCAGTGACATTTAAATCAAATTTATAAAACCTCCATAATTCTTAGATCCTCTTTATTTGTCTTTTAAACATCTTCGTTTTCATTTCTTTTCGACCATTTCTGCCTTTTACACTATTAATGGTCAATCAATGTTGGATTGACTTGGATTGACCCTTTTCCTTTTCTTAACCCTCAGAAGACCATCTGGGTATGGCATACCCGTACGTTTTTTTCAATTGCGCGCCACTTTCATGCGAAGCGATATAGAGGGCCGGGACTTGG
>JAPYZR010003954.1:0-13182 GCA_030522945.1 Trichopria nigra
TCTTGCGAGCGAAGCGAGCCGGGGGTCCAGGGGGCGGAGCCCCTTGGTGGGGTTGGCGGCCGGAGGCCGCAGGGGCGAAGCCCCTAGTTTATTTTTATTTTTTTAATTAATTTTAGAAATTCCGATGCCTACGAAAAAAAAATTACAATTTCTCCACTTTTATCCGCCTGTTGCAAGAATGTAGAATGAGATCACACATCGATGTACAGCGATGTTACATGCAACATAAAGTGACATTCAGAATAATGGTTGATTTTCGAAAAAGTATAGAAGAATGCTCCAAGGTTTATAAAATTTTACGCTTATTCTGCCATTTTGGAAAAGACTATACAATGACTCAAGGTACGCCAAAAGAAACTAAATTTTCTTGACTATTGTAATTTAAATTACAACCATCACTCGTTTGAACTTAATTTATTCGACAAAAGAAATTCAGTTTTGTCTCCTCGTCAAAAGTAAATGCAACTATAGAAGTGGACATGTTAATTTCCGCCATGTCAATGTTCATTCGAATAATGAACAGTTGATGTATATCGTAATGAATCTAGAAAAAAATACCCCACGGAAAAGAAGCGCAGGGAAATTTGAAAAATAAAACACAGCAAAATACAAAAGTTGAAAAACATTATACTCCGAGTAACTCGAGCATACGAGCATGCGAAGATGATAATTTCCTTCAATAAAAACCGTTTTCCTTCTCCCCCAATCTTTGCCCACTCCAGCACCTGTAATATGAACGAGAACAAGAATTGAATTCCTGTTAAACTTCTTCAAACAATTCTTCATGAATCTGAAACTCGGTTCTACGTGTTTTTTAAGACTATACCCAGTAAACGAAAAAGGATTGAATATTCAAATTTTGGATTAAGAAGGATTCAGAATGATTAAGATGGATTCATTTTACATAACAATTAATACTTCCTAATCCTTTTTAATCCAAAATTTGACCTCCTAATCCTTTTTCATTTACTGGGTACCTTAACCTACCCACCGCCATACAAATTTTCCTTGACACCCAGCAAGCCCAATTTTGACAATTACGTTATAATAACCCTCACGGACAAAAATATGTTCGGTGTCCGAAATGACACCCAATTGGGTGTAAATCCTAATTTCTTTAGTGTTACACCCACTTTTTTAGTGTTTACACCCACTTGTCAGTTCGAACCCCGAATAATATTTTTTGGTTTATTTTCCGTAAGTGAACGTATCAACTATGTATAACAGTTACGTAACAAGTAACATTTATATTATTGCAAGGCAGGGATGTTTTCTTCGTGAGATATGGTTTTTCTACCTATACGTTTTTTCTCGGAATATTTTTTCCTCCTCCCCATCATAGCGTGGATTAATATTTCGATATAAATCTGTAAAATATTTACAAATATGTGTGCCCGTATATACATCCTCAAAATTTATAAATTGCTACGTGGGGGTTTCTCCAATATAGCGAGGTTTGCGATTGATTCCCCCGCCGGGTATGGCGAATTCTATAGGGTATATCGTCATATTGTTCGTTCCCGGAAATGACGGAATCGACACAAGTTGAAATCGCGTGTCTAACGGTATATCGATGTTTAATGCTCGAAACTGTAAAAGAGACATCCCGGCAGACGTAGTCGGTCTTCCGCCTGAAAGCGCGGAAGATCGATGCCCTCCGCCAACCCAACCAACGACCTATGCAACGGCTATACGGGCAGGTTTACCTTCCTTCCCACCTACCTGGCCTACTCTTTACTCTTTGCAGTCTTTGCCGCGGATTATTTGCTTTTACTGTTTTGGCCTACTTCCTCCCCCTTGCACCTTGGGGGGATCCTCCCCCACGTCGGCGCCGTTTCACCCCGCGCGACCCTGTTGCAACGGGTTCATGCGATTCGCTCTTATTGATGTTAGATTAAAACCGCTGGTGAGACCTGGCTACCCTCGCGACGCGCCTCTTTCAATAAAACAGAAAAAGAATGGAATCATTTGAAATGCCCGATTCTTTAAATAAAAGCAGCTGCGACGTGAACAAAAATCTGGGTTTATTTAAGGAAGTACTTAATCTCTGCTTATAGGAAGTTATTTTTTGTTGTTGTATATTCTTCTTTCATTATTGAGAAGAATGAAATGTTGTTTCTATATGTTCTCCGTAAAAAGAAGCTAATTATATTGACATGTATAGTATCACTGTAGAACATTCCGGCATGTAGTAGAATTAATAGCCGCATTACGCAATACTAATAGCGATATTGGAATACATACAATTAGAAATGAGCGCCTCCATCAGTCCGTAATGAGCACGGGACAATTCGAGCAAGCTTACAGCTAAATTGGTACGAACTCCAAAATACGACATCCCTCTAAACGCACGCATAGCAACAATGATTATTGTATAGATATATAACGACACAAAGGTATCGCTCTCCTTTAAGCTAAAAACTTTTCAGATGTATGTGGGGATTGCGGAACAAATTTTCAATGTTAATTCGAGGAGACCTGATCAAAAATGATTAAAAAGAAAACAATCAAGATACGAAAAATGTACTCAGTAAACACAAAAAGTATTCAGAATACTTCTTTATTATTTCTAATTCTGTTTCTTGCATGTCAATACTTCTTGGTTTACTGGGTATTGGCTTCCAGGCAGGAAATCAATGGTACCCAATTGAAAACAAGATATTAATCTACTATAAATGCATTATTAAACCTATATATATGGACGTATGGTTCATAGTTATGGGGATCAGCAGCAAATTCCAACATGGCAATAATTGAAGGTTTTCAACACGAAACGATTGGAAACATCCTAATAAATACTCCTTGGTTTTCACAAAACGAGATATTAACAAAATATATAAACATCCCATCTAATGTCAAAGAAGAGATATCAATAAGATAGAACAGGACTCGGTACACACCCCAATAATAGATTGCTAGCAAACCTCATTCAACAACAAGCATATACGTAAAACGAAATACGTGTATATAAAAGAACCTAAACCAGAACGCTGATTATTTGCTGTTATCACTTTCCTCTAAAACCACGCACAAAGAGTTTGCTCTTAAAAGTTGAAAGTGAAGATGAATTTCGAATGGTATTACAAATGCGTTTGATAGTGCTTTCGAGCGATGTTCGCGAATGCGCAATTAAAACCGGGTCTTAATACTTCGTGACAGTTGTGATTCGTGCCCAATGTAACGATTCAACAAATATGTAGGTCTCGTGGTATAGTGAGACTTTGAAACATTAAAGAGCCAATTAAATAGAGTCTATGGTTCTCTGAGGACAACCGTCCCAGCTGTTTTCTGAAAGGTGTGATAATGCACGTCTTTCCTCAGATTAAAAATGAAACGAATACATGCATTATAAGCATTCGTTCCACCTTCCTGCCAGAGACATATAGTCAAGATCATTGTACACTGCACAGCAATAGTCGATGTGCGGAAGAATTAATGAGAGGTACAAAGTTGAATTTTTAACGACTGCGATAAGGCCTGAGAATTTTGTCTAGTAGTTCTGGTCTGCTAGACCAAGCCAATAGGGGAAAATGTTACTTGCAAAAATTGTAGGATTTTTCCCAAACTGTTTAATGGTACCATTGATTTGACCTTGAAGGTTATTCCAAGGTCGAGGTTATTTTCTTAGATGACAACCCCAATTTTTAAGACCGGAAATCAATAGATCGGGACATTTTATGTCAGAAACGATAGTTTTTAATTTGTAAAAATGTGACCTTCAGAAGGTTAAATAAAGGTAAAAATACGGGGTTTTCCTACGACAATGACTCTAAACTTCAGATAACATTGAAAAATGACTTCGAAAGGCCGAGATGCTCATCAAGGTCGTTGGCCGCCAAACCTGTCATTATAATTCGCCCATACATTCTGAAAAGTAGTGCAAAGAAAATTGCATCTGGACGATTTTTTAACATTTGACCTTTATTTGGCCTTCCGAAGGCCACATTCTTACAAATTAAGAACTACATATATATGTGTATTGAAATAAATTAAATAAATACTTAATTAAATTTAAACCACAATCATGATGCAGGGAAAACAAATTTTTTATAAACCAAAAAGGATCCTTGCTGTTGCACGCCATTACTATTTTAGCAGACTTCATTAAAGCAATAGTTTATTAATTTTAGACGTCTTTCCTGCTAGAGATGACAACCAAGTTCCATTTTCGCCATCGTCCTATATAATTTACATCGCATCCTGGCGGTGATTTACAAATAGCATAATACAGGGCATAAACACGAATCGCCAGAACTGCATTTTATATGCGACAGCGATAGGAATTTCAAATTCAACAAAAAATTTAACACCTTCTATTATGCGAAAACCGAGCAACTCAACTTATTGGAGTGAGAATCCAACTCTGAACGAGTACGTATAATTCCACTACTGTCATGAAGTGGAATTTCATTGAAATTCTAGTGAAAATTAAGTAAAAAATTTTGAGTCACTTTATGAAGTTCAGGGGTGGTATTACGTTGGTCAAGTGTAGATAATTATAGAAAACAGCATATTTCTTAGAAATACTTGCACACTAAGGAAATTCCAATAATTATGAATATGATAATTTAATAAATTAGTTTACGGATCCCATTTGGATTCTGTTTTACAATTCGTGCTATTTTGGACCTTTCCATCAGTTTTTACTTTTTTCAATTTATCTTTTTGCAAATTTCTCACTAATAGAACGTATTAATATATATTTTTTTAATATGTCATTTTTACTGGCTGAAGCGATCACTGATTTCAATTTTGTTTTCGAAATACACGGTAAAAATGCCGCTGTTGTTGAATTAATAATGTTGAAACTGTTAGTAATGATACAAGTGTTGTAATGGAAATAAAATCACTATTAATAGAATTGTCATATTCCGAAAACCGAGAAAGGGAAATAGAAATGCAACGGAAATGTATTTTTATCGTGTATATTTAATATCTATATAAGACTTCACTGCTTATCGAGATGATTTTTGAGTTCATTATATGACCGATACATATTTTTGGAAGAATTTAACTCTTCAATTTTTGTATACTTCTCATCAATCACAATTAGTATTTTTCAAACTAGGACCCTAGTTCCTTTTTACAATTATCACTTTACGATTGTTGCACAATGAAAGAATTAAAATAATGCGATTCGTATGACTATCGATAGTAAATGATGGCGGTACAGATCCTGTATATAGTACAGAGTTCGATTTATCTCTTCATTGTGCAAATACATATCAACTTTACTCGCGCTAATTCAGATCTTATCCATTACATATACTATTCTAGAGGATTCTTCGTTTTGATTGTAAAAATTGATAATCACAAAGAATTGCTCCTGTAATCGCGAGCTAATCCGATTGCTTTTGTACAAATTCATATGTCATGATTTAACCTTGAAGAGTTGCAATTTCAACATGTTCCTCCAATACAACATGATTTTCTTGGAGTGTAAATCTGTCTTGTAAACATTTGTAAAAATGCAAGAAACGACGAATATACTTGCATCGACCCTAACTTCGAAAACGCCTTAACCTAAAATTTATTTTCTCGTATAAACGCATATAGTGCGATCTTAACAAAAAATTCTTTAGTCCGTCGAGGCAATACATCCTTGTAACACTGATCATGTAATTCTACGACCATCCATGATTAAATAATATAAAGTACGCTATCAACGAACAATAATGGATGGTACTAAAGGCATTTTCCTGCTACTCGATAGAACTATAGAAAGATTATCACATGCAAGCTATCTTTCGACTCAGTGCAGAAGCTTAAAGAATAAGCTCAAACAATAAATCGTTCGTAAATTCTAACTGAACAGCGTCATCGGCAACTGTCTCGTTTTCAACGCCATCACCTTGACCTAAAGCGTCTGAGCTTTTCAGCTTGTTGATCGTTTTTCTCTTAGTGATTGCACAGTTCTTTCGAGTTTGCTCGATCTCGATACTGGCAGTTTGCTGACTCTGTGGATGTTTCTCGCGATTGAGAATAGGCCTTACTGTATCCGAACATTCGGGTTCATCAGTATCTTTCTTATGAATCTTGTATTTTTCTCGTTCATCCGTTTCTGAGTTTTCGCTTTCACTCAGTCTACGGTCATGAGCACGTTTCTTGTTACGTAGCTTTCGTTGATTTTTCTTTCTTTGACCCAGGATACTAGAGTTGGACCTGAATTAACAAATTAACTCATTAACGATTACTTTGCATCGCCTGTAATGTCATGAAAACGTTTCAATAATCGACTATTGCAAGTAAATTATATTTAACACGATTTGTATTTCAGCAGCACATTACTATTCCATTTCATAAAGTAAGTAATAGGCGTAATTTCTTAATATATTTAAAACGTTTAATAATTTAAACATATATTTGATTTCTCACCTATAAAGCTGACGAGACACTATTTCGTTAAATCTAACAGTCTTCTTAAAGCTGGAACATTCGGATTCCGAATTAATTTCTTGAACTGAATCATCGTGAACATTGACAGAGGAGACTGGTGTTACGCTATCATCAATGCTAGACTCGGAAATGGATCGAGACTTGAGAATCCCCTTAAATCTTCCACTACTTCCATGACTGCTAGGAAGACTGTTTGGAAGCTCATCTCCACTGCTTTCAGAAACAGACCTCCACTTTTGCAAACTTGGCTTCCACTGTGATTCATGTGGATGTTCCTCTAGCTTATGTTCTTCCTCTACTTCCAATTCCACATTGTGGGAAGAAACATTGACAATTACGTCATCTCCACTTCTGACCACTTCAATATTTTTATCAGTTTCTTGGTCAGTCTCCTCCTGTAATTTGTTTGATGCAACATAATTAGTCATTTACATGCTACCAAAATGTTTGATAAAATCTATTATTGATATTTTATACCACATAAAATATTTGCCATATAGATTTACCAAGTTTTAACAAGCTTGAACTTAATCAAATGATAAAAAATTCACCCATTTTTATTATTTGCATATTGTATGTTTTCAAACAAATACAAATAAAAACATAAAAATATTACCACCAGAGCCATCAGCTTGTTCCTAATGGACACTGAGGATGAGAAATGTTTCAATTCCATAAATTCTTCATCTAGTCCTGTAGAATACTGTGTAAGATTTTCTGCATTCTTAACAGCGATAGTCAGCACAACATTATTATCCCACGGTTCGATAGTAAGGCAATCCTCATAAACAACGTCTTTTTCTAATTTCATACACAAAGAGTAATAAATTGGAAAAAACCCTGCACCGATCGATGCAAGAATAAGATGAAAGCCTGAATGTTCATTGAGAATCCTGTGGCATATGGAATTTGGATCTACATTTTTGACATGTATTGTAATGGCAAGAGTATTATCGTATAAATTGCAGGTACAGGTAGGAAGAGAATACTTCAAATTAGGATTCATAAAGGGAGTTTCAGGTTCTGGATACCCACTAGTCCAACAATTATTCTTATCACATACCATTTCAAATTCGGAAGGAACTACTGTCTGTTCTGTAACATCATTTAAATTTACACTTTCGATGGATTGATCATATTCGACCTTTTTTAAGTCAGAATTTACACTTTCAATCTCACGATCGATTTGTTTCAGGTCAGAGTCTCTTTGTGGACTCCCACTATCACTGTCAACTCCACTGTCTTCTCTCGTATCCAAAATCTTTGTTGAATTGAGAATAACTGGTAAAGTAACCGTGAGTTTCTTAGTCTTGGAATCAAATTTTGCATTGCCATTATCAGGATCAACCCTATATGGCAATTCTATTTCCAGACTATATTTCGCGGGTTTGTCACTCTTCAATTGAAGATATCGTTCTTGTACATCCAAATCTGCGTCAGTTGCTGATCTAAGAAGAGGAAGATCCACAATGACGACCAGTTGCTTGGGCATAGCGGAATTCATTTTAGCATCTCTGCAATTAGTAAAATCATTAAGCTCTATGTTTGTCCGATGCTTAATAATGTATTTCGGAGTTGTGTAAACCAAATCATCATTTTCCGCATTGGAAGACCTGTCCTTGAAGTATTTACTACTCGGTGGGGCGCGCTTTGGTTTCTCTTCGTATGATTTATCGTGAGATGTTCGACTTTCATCGTAAGAAGCCATGAGTTTTTGATATATCTCCGGTTCAATATCCAGCGAAGGTTCAGCAGGTTTCTCGCAAGGTTTTCTTATAACTGCTGGTTGGCTGAACCCTTTGTAATTCAGCTTCGGGAATCGCAAATTCTTTCTATCAAGCTTGACCTAAAAGAGATGAATAAATTTTTATAAATCCGACTAGTTGAAACCATACAAAGAACCTAATAAGATTATAAAAACATTATAAAATTATGCAATCGATATTTTTCATATCGATTATACATACTTTAAAATTGTTTTCGACACCATCCATGGCAGTGTTGTTAACCACTTCTCTGAATCTGGAATTCTTGGAAGCCAGATACAGAGTGTCGGGGTGAAAGACAACGTCGAAGACCCTACATCTTGCTCGTTTCTTGTCCAAGTCATCTCTTGGTGGTGCTAAAGTATACGGAATGGTCCATTGGAGCCCCCGGTTTCCTTGATCGAAGGTGGGCTGACTGCTGGGCTTGCCGACGGCGTCGTTCTTGCTGATATTCAAAAAACACTTCATCGACCCGTCGATGCTGGTCTTTATGACGTAACCGGGCTCGGGGTTAACGAACGTCACATCGATGCCCCGTTCCTTTTCTAGCTGGGTCACTTCCTTCTGGTAGATTTTCCGATTCTCCGGGTCGTTAACCTCGTCCGCGTAATCGCTCAGGAGCTTCCGAAATTCGTCCTTCTTCATACAATCGGTGATAGTTTTTAATTCCTCTCGCGTCACGTCTAATTCCTCCCAAGCCTTTCTACGCGTCTCGTCCATCTTTTACGATTAGCGATCTTATGAACTTTCACGAGATTCTTAATAGTTGCTTTGCCGACGTCTCGTTGCGAATGTGTTTACAAATAAAACTTGTCAACCTCACCGCGCACTATATCATCACTCCATGCATATATATGTATGTATATATATACGATGTATATACGCCGGTGGCTCTAGTGATAACAATTTACGTTCGTGTGTGCCCCCGTTTTTTGCCGGAGTCCGGAGTCTTGTGTGAGTTTAGCCTCGCGCCGCTACGATATATAGACGCGGTCGATTTTTTTATTTAATATATAATTGACCCTTATATATATATATATATATATATATATAGTTAGGACTATTGAAACGAAATGTTCCTTTGTTCCAAGAGACAGTTTTTCGACAGTATATCTATAGTATATATATACAGTATATATACACGCAGCTTAAAACTCACAATTTCACTTATTTATCGCGTGCCAATCGCAATGATTTTTACGTATATATATATATAGCAAAGAAAACATACAAAAACACACGTTTGCCGGTGCACCGATGCGTAGGGTAATTATTTATATACACTTACACTGTAAGAATTAATAGAATTTCGTACTTTTTTTTATATTTTGAACACACTTAATATAAGAGAGTCTGGAATTGTTGTATATATGGTACTTTATATATGTCATCCGTATACACACAGGACTTGGTTCCTATTATATTGATGGTGCGCTTATTGCTATATGGCTGCACGCGAGTGCGTGATATGTGTACTAATTCGATTCGTTGTAATGTGCTGCACCTATCGATGTATACATATATGCATACGCGGTGCGCACACATGCGCTGTATAGGACGAGAGTATAGTATATATGCGATTGAACACGTGTTTAATGCACATATGATGATTATGGTACGTGGCGGATTTCGGAGTAGAGGTTATATATACACAGCCGCGAAAGCATAATGATAATAAAGAGGTCGCGTAAAGAAACGTATGATGACAATTATTAACCATAAATAACATTAAATATACATATAAAGTATATATATACATTATGTTTGTACCCATTGTATGCAGTGGCAATAATAATCAATAATAAGTTTGTTTACTGATGGAGATGTGGGTAATCGATTTTATTTTTTGAGGTCGCAGTATAGTATATGTATATTGTAAGATTATATATACGGATTATATATACCACAAAAGCGGTAGCTCAATTCAATGATATTTTATTCTTTTAAACTTACTTCTATAATTATTACTTTACGATTCGACTATTTGCTGGAATATATAAATGCATGTCGTGTGCATATCGAAGATATTTAAACCGACGAGTTAAAGGCCGCATTATGCGGCTGTGTTTATGTCGCCGCCATCTTTAAATGTACATACGTACATACATATATAGTGAAGGCGGTGCAAGCGCAGATGTGTATACGTATTATGTATGTATGTATTTGCAATCAGATTTTAATTAAGGATATATAGGTATCATTTGTTTCCGCGTTCCGAACAGCTTGCATCGGATCGGAGATAACGCAAAAATAGATTTTAATCTCGTGAGATATTAAAATCGTCGTCGATGCTGCGATGGTATACAATGTACGTTATTATATATTAATATATATACAGGGTGTCTCATTTTAATTGCCCCACCGGAATTTTACGGAATCTAAGCCAGATAGAGAAAAATGATCCAGACAAAAGATGAAGGGGATGAATAAGGGGATCGATCATGCAGTGGTACCAAGGAGCTTGATCCTGAACTCGATTTTGAAGGTTATTTCAAGGTCTAGGTGATTTGTTTTAAATGCGTGAATATATACCTATACTTTTGACCCCGGATTTGAAAAGAGCGGAAAATTTTACGTTCAAAACTCGATATTTTCGGCAAGGTCGAATGAAGGTGAAATTTGCGAAAATTGTTAAATTATTCTGGTACCAATCACCTTGATTTTTAAGGACTTTTATTGGACTATGATTTTTATTTTATTGGTCTTTTAATGTTATTCAACAATTTTCACAAACATCATTAGATCTTGCTACGATCTTGCTGAAAATATATATCGTTTTGAACGTAAAATTTTCCGCTCTTTTCAAATCCGAGATCAAACGTAGTCCCAGATAGCACAACAGCACAACAGACCGGCAAATTGTTGAAATCGGCATATTTTCGACAATTTTCCGGTGTGTTGTCGGAAAAAAGCGGACGTACCTGCTGTTGTGCTATCTGGGGTGGTTCCCATTAAAAAAAAATTACTTTGATCTTGAAATTACCTTGACAATCGAGTTCGAGGTCAAGCGCCGTGGTATCACTGAATGACCCCCTAGCTCCATCCCCTTCAACTTTTGTCTGGATCATTTTTCTCCATCTGGCTTAGATTTCGCAAAATTCCGGCGGGGCGATTAAAATGCGACACCCTACATATATGTACATGGTGATCCAAAAATCTCGGCGGGATTGCATTTTCGGGGAAAATGTTGCATACGAAAGTTTTACGATTTTTTCCCCGCTATTTGATGGTGCCATTGAATATGACCTTGATCATAACCTTCAAGGTTATATTCAAGGTCAAGATTATTTTATTAAACTGGAACCCCTATTTTTATTTGTCAAGTCACCCAAAAATTGATCACTTTTTTATCACTTTTGGATCACCTTGTACATAATATTATATATTCAGAAACAGAGAAGGAGAAATAAATCGCACATAAATGAGATGTGCAAAATTTTGAAAGAGCATTCGATTTGTTTTCGCTTTCGAATGAAATTTATTCATAGGAAATTAATCGTTTTTATTTTAATCGTCCTATGAACAGTATACATTTCGAATATTTTTCGTTATTCAAATTTATCCGATGTCGGTCAAATTCATGTTGAAACGTGAATTTGACCATTTATATTATAAATTCTGTTTTTACTAGTTAAAATCAAAGCGTACAAACGTCCAAATTCGCACTTTAAGCCACACTTAAATCCTAACGAAGCATAACTTGAGCGTGAATTTGTATACTTTTAGATTTCTACCAGGGTATATCAATGGTCCTTTTTTATTTAACATAATTTTATTGTGTTTTCCTAATATAATGACGTTTCATTTTCACGTATATTCCAGGCAATGAATCGCGATCGGTCTGAATTTCGAATGCGCATGAGTTTTCACCGGTGATACGATTTCGCCCACGTGTCAGAGTTGAATGACAGACGGAAACTCCGATTACTCGCACACATCAGGTATGTATATATATATATATATGTATGTGTGTGTTCGTATGTATGTATTTGTGTAATTCAGAGCACAAAGCATGCATGGTCAGGGCTCGTGGAGGAGCAAGCGCGAGGAATATATATGCGAGGGACATGATTCGCGAGCAACGAGAAATGCGAGGTCTACTTTCACCGGCATCGCTCAGTCGACCGAGCGTAAAAAACACCACCATTCTCAGGATCGTTACCATCAGGTGAATTACACTCGATCGTGAAAATTGCGTCACGACATACAGAGGCTTTCTCGCCGATTTGACTTTTACTCGGGCGATGGGTTAACAAGCCTTCGTGAAGATGGTACTGACTCGAGAAACGACGTATTGTCGAGATTGAAACAGTGGATGTAATGAAAATTCGAAACTTGGAATCTATACCTTTTGTATATACGCGGATCCACTGTATCGAATTTTTAAAACTTGAATCTGGATATTCAATATAAATGTTGAAGAAAATGTTGAGCATATTGAGTTTCTTAAAATTTCTTTATAGAATATATAGGGTACAGTACATTTTGTTTCATTATGTAATGACGTATGTATTTGTTTTTTTTTAAGCATGTAATTAATACGTTTTCACTTATTGTTAATTATGTTCATTAAGTATAAGAGAGGCAATAAAAATATTGCTGAGCAAAATACATTTTTACCGGTATTTATTTTTGCTCTGTGATTGTGTTATTTTTTCCAATTGAAATTTGGCTATACCAATAAAATGCCAAAGTATATAATGATATCGAAAAAGATATTCAGATATATTTATAAAATATACAGAATAAGAATAAGTATTTGGTTATTATAAAGCCAGATAGCAATAATTGATATTCTGATAATATCCTTCCCACACAACACCGGGACGTCCTCAGGAGCTTCTCAGGACATCCCTAAACGGAATGTGATGCCATTCGTTGTATATGCCATTTTAAGAATCAAGAACTGAATAACAAAGAAACTATTATTATAGTCCATATTTTCATAGAAAAAATATGTAATAATGCCCAAATTGTAGAGTTAAATATGGACTATTATTATTATTATAGTACATATTTA